>PITA01021575.1:0-32383 GCA_004023965.1 Spilogale gracilis
TTATTTGACAGAGAGAAACACAGCGAGAGAGGGAACACAAGCAGGGGGAGTGAGAGAGGGAGAAGCAGGCCTCCCGCCAAGCAGGCAGTCCCATGTGGGGCTCGATCCCGGGTCTCCGGGACCACGACCCGAGCCGAAGGCAGTCGCTCAACCAACTGAGCCACCCAGGCGCCCCACAAAGCAGATTTAAATAAGTAATAAATAGAGGCACATGCTGATGTAGTACAGGAGAAGAAGATGTTAATTCCTTTGTAGAATCTGATATTTGAACTGGAATTCATTCAACTTTTTGTCTGGAAATTTTAAAAAATACACAAAAGTAGAGAAAATATATAATGAATCCCCGTGAACTCATCATTCAACTTCATTATTAGCTCAGGGTTGTTTCAACTATATCCCCACCCCCTTCCCTACTTTCACCCCCAGATTATTTTGAAGCAAATCTCAGACATCACAGCATCTCTTCTACAACAATTTTAATATGTCTCTCTAAAAGATAGTGACACTTTAAAAAAATACACAACCTCAATGCTATTACCCTTCCTAAAATAACTAACAGAAAGTCCTTAATATTATCTAATTTACAGTCAGTTGAGCTGGACTTAATGGAGAGAAGATTTTTAATAGGTGGTGGTGAATGGGAAAAAGGGAATGCAGATTAAAGGAACAGCATATGCAAAAGCTGGAGGGGGTGTGCGTAAGTGAAAGGTAATAAAAATCTTATTTGGAGATGTGGCAATGGAAGTGGAAAGGAATTGACAAAGTGAGTCATTGCAGAAAAAAACTCAAAGGAATTTTCCAGCTGAGGATTGCATGTGTATCTTCCCTGTTTCCCATTAACAGTGTTTGAGGGGTCTTTTGAGCCATATTGAACTCACAGGCCAAGTCTTACTCTCCGTGAGTGTTTGTAAGTAGTTTTATTGGCAAAGAGCTACAGCCATTTATTTTCACATTGTCTATGACCGCTTTCACCCTGTAGTGACACAGTTGGGTAGTTGCAACAGAGACCCTATGGCCTGCAAAGCCCAAAAATATTTACTGTCTGGCTTTTATAGGAAAAGTTTGCTCACCCCTGATTTAGAAGAATCTTGTTTCTGGGTTTACTACTATCAGAAAACTGTTCAATGTATTGATTAGGAACAGCCATTGTGACTCAGAAGCTTTGGAAATCATTTTTCTCTGTCTGTATCATTCACTATATAGCTTGAGAAAGTAAGTTTCCCTAAGACTTTTTTTCTGTTTGATTGTTATCTTATTTATTGTCTTTCTTCCCCCAACTAGAACTTAAACTCTGTAAAGTCAGAGATACGGTATCTGTTGTTCACTACTCTATTCCCAGGGCCTGGATTAATGCTAGACAATTGGTAGGCCCTCAGTAAATAATTTGTCAGGTAAATAATTATTGCCTTAGTCCTTTTTAAAAAAAAAAAAGATTTTATTTTTATTTATTTATTTGAGAGAGAGAGCATGAGAAGGGAGAGGTCAAAGGGAGAAGCAGACTCCTCACTGAGCAGGGAGCCCGATGTGGGACTCCATCCCAGGACTCTAGGATCATGACCTGAGCCAAAGGCAGTTGCTTAACCAACTGAGCCTTAGTCTTTTTGCTTCCCTTCTGCATTAGATACATTTGGAGCCTCTTGGGGAAATAAAATGATTAATTGTAGATAGCAACGATCCTATTATGTAAATGTGTTATAATTTTTCCCCAGCAAAATTTAGAAAACTGCTTCATTGATGCAGTGGACACCGCCTCTCTAAAATATATGTAGGGGCACCTGGGTGGCTCGGTTGAGCGACTGCCTTTGGCTCGGGTCATGATCCCGGAGACCTGGGATCGAGTCCCACATCGGGCTCCTTGCTCGGCAGGAAGCCTGCTTCTCCCTCTCTCACTCCCCCTGATTGTGTTCCCTCTCTGGCTGTGTTTCTCTCTGTCAAGTAAATAAAAAAAAAATCTTAAAAAAAAGTAAAATATTAAAATAAAATATAGACAAAGACTGCAAGATAATGCAAACATGAAATCATTATTATAAGATAGTGGATTTTGGAGTATCTTTTTCTCTCCAAAATTTCCTTTAATACTATTGTTACCTCATATTTTCAATAATGATTTTAAAATAAATAATTTTTCCATGTTTCTCTACCTGCCCCCACCTCTGTGCCATGTCCAGGTATATAACTACTAGTGTGGATCACAAATAATGCAATAATCAGGAATAGGAGTTTATATTGAATCTCAGCACTGGAAAGGTTGATGGGTATTATGGAATTATGGATAGATGTTTCATTTTATCCCATCATAAACTGCTGCAGTATTCTTCCCAGCAGGAAGTATGCCTGTAAGCATCCTTGGTAAGAGTTTGATTTGGGTTGTAAGCTTACATTTAGACCAAAGTTTTTTTATTTAAAATGGAATAAGAATAGGCATGGTGGAAAGGAGTAGTCTAGGTGACAATGTCTTATATGTATATTTCTGAGAGCATGTCCCTTTTTTCTTCTTGGTCTGAGACACATGTTCTGGCTAGCTTTTCCTCAGTGCCATAGAAAGGCAGTATTTTCTTGTGGCTGCATTCATTTGGAGTTCATTTGGTTTTCTTCCTATTTTCTTTTCAGGCTGCCTTTAAAAACGTGGATAAGTCTTTTCTTTGTATATCAGTTTTTCCATTTGCAAAATTGTTGTTCTCTCTGCATGTCTGAAGAATGTGGTGAGTTTGCAGTCTTTTTTATTTAAATAGGTGTTTGTGTTTATTTTACCAAATGACATTTCTAGGTTATATATAGTGTTCTAGCCACTGCCTTGAGGCTTCATCTGAGTATTTTGTCAGGGGCTGGAATTCTGCAGGACAAAACAAAATGCATAAAGATTTCACAATCTTACCTCCCAAATTTCACTGATGGGAAGATGTTGAAGTACCTTTTCTCTTTTAATTCAAAGTAAAACTCAGGAGTCTTTCTAAGTGGTGTACAAGAGCCTACGTGGTAGGACTCCCTGCCCCTATTATTAATTTGACCACCTACTGTTTCCTTGTAGGTCACTGCATTCTGTCATGGAAGTCTTGCCCTTCCTGGGAAGTGTCAGGCCTGTTTCTTTGTCCTGCCTCTGCGGGTAGATGCACAGTTCAGTCTTGCTCTTCCTCCAAGTGTTTGCCTAAGGGTCACTTTCCCAGTGACATCTGCCCTCTGCCCCCTCTCCCCATATCATTCTTGCCTCTTATTGTTTGTCAACTTTTTTTTTTGATTTGTCAACTTGTCAACTTTTTTTTTTTTTAAGATTTTGTTTATTTATTTGAGAGAGAGCAAGAGTGAGAGAGAGCGCAAGCAGGAGGGTAGGAGTGGAGGGAGACTGAGCAGGGAGCCCAGTGCCAGGCTCGATTCCAGGACCCTAGGATCATGACCTGAGCTGAAGGCAGATGCTTGACCAACTGAGCCACCCAGATGCCCCAGCACTTGTCAACTTCTAACACTGTATCATTTCCTTAATATATTATGTTTATCGTTTACTGTCTCCTTCCCTCTCCCAGCTTGAATGGAAGCTCCTTGAGGACAAGGAGTTTTACTGTTGCATCCCTAGCAGTTAGACATGGTCAGTTGTGTAGTAAGTGCTTGGTAAATATTTGTTGAAAGAATAAAGTGGCTAGGACATTGTGTTTCACCTTCAACTTGGAATCTTCTTACTTACATGACTGTTACCACCATACCACACTGACCCCAAGGATACTGTCCCCCCCCCCCCGGCTTTTTTTTTTTTAAGATTTTATTTTTTCATTTGTTGAGAGAGAGCGAGTGAGCAAGCACAAATAGGGGGAGTTGCAGGCAGAGGGAGAAACAGGCTTCCTGCAAAGCAAGGAGCCCTATGTGAGACTTGATCCCAAGACCCTGGGATCATGACCTGAGCTGAAGGCAGACACTCAGCTGACTGAGCGACCCAGGCATCCCTGTTTTCCCCTTTAATAAGCAAAAAGGAAAACATCTTCTCTTAGTTCTGCTTTGGCATAACAGGTTGGCTAGAGAGCTCCAGAAAATGTCTTAGTACCAAGACCACTAGGGATATCAGTACAGAAAATGTCAGAAGTACAACAGTCTGCCTCATGGTGTATGGCTTTTGAATCTGGGTAACTAGCTTGCTCTTTATCTTGTGGGACCTATCCTAGACTACCCTCTTATAAGGAATCTAATTCTGGCTTTGAAGGACAAGTATTGACCTTGCCTTAATTTCCTACACATGAGACCATCACAATCTTCTAAGGAGCTGCCTCTGTACATCTTGACAGCTGTCAGTGAAACCAAGAGAAAACCCATATTCTAGTTTCAGTGTTGTATTAGTCAGCCTGGGATGCCATAACAGAACAACAAACATTGATTTTCTCATAGTTCTGGATACTGGAAGTCTAAGGTCAAGGTGCTGTCAAGGCTGGTTTCTAGTAAGACCTTTCTTCCTGACTTGCAGAGAGCCACCTTCTCAGTGTGTCCTCACATAGCCTTTCCTCCGTGCCCACTTAGAGAGAAAGGGAGATATTGATCTTTGGTGTCTCTTCTTCTTTTAAGGACACCAATCCTATTGGATTAGGGTCCCATTTTTATGACTTCATTTAACTTTATCTCCCTAAAGGCCCTGTCTCCAAATATAGTCACACTGGAGTTAGGACTTCAACATATGAATTTGAGGAGGGAGATACACAACTCAATCTGTAACAAGTGTCATTTCTTTTACTAGAATAAATAACATGTTTCAGGTGAGATACCAACCTTCATGCTAGATTCAGGGGGTACAAGCCTGAATCATTAAGCTCAGTTCAGTACAGGAGACCGTGAAGGGTGATGAGTACTGTAGGGGTGTATATATGTATCTAGGAAACCTCTTTGGGATGGTCATGTATATTCTTGCACATCTTTCAATAAATATATCCATAGTTTGTAGCACAATAGCTTATAATATAGTAGTATGACAATAATCACACATATGGTAACAAGAAGGCAGTTCTTTCGAACTCTAAGGTAAACCCTCTTTGTCTTCACTTGGTTTTAGTCCTTCAGCTGTGGTTACTCCAGCTCCTCTCCTCAACCTTTACCTTCTAAATATTCACCTGTGTTGTTTTAACAACAAGTTATTTTTCTCTTCATACTCTATCGAAAATTTCTGACTTTTTTCCCCTTACTTTTCTTCAAGTTGAGTTGAACCTTTGGTTCTCCCTCCTTACTTCTAGCTTTCTCCAAAGGCGATTCCTGGTGTTCAGTCAAAACTATTCCTGTCAGAGCCTACTGTTTGCCATTAATAAATGATAAAGGAGGTTGTTAGCCAGCAGTAATACTCTGTTTATGAAATTGCAATTACTGGTGCAGCATTTTGTGAAGTTCTTACTATCTAAATGGCACAAGTGGTTTGATAAGTTATGACTCCAGAGAATTCCTTACATAGTCAGCCAACATTTTTTTTCCCTCTCAGGAGGATACATATAACATTAAATTAAGTTTATCTTGGTTGCCATATACTTTAAACTGAACTGTTTTTTCTGCCTGTGCTCAGACACATTTATGAGAGTATACTTGATTTCTTTAACAGCATGGAGATAGAGGGAGTAGCCTTTTTCTGCCCTGGTCTCATTGATGATTCATGGTCTTGGAATAATCAAAAAGCACTTATTGTATGACTTATTGTTTTATGATCCTTTAAAAAGCTACCAGAGCTCTTACCAAATGCCTCTTGATTTTAATAGCATGTCTTTACTTCTTAGCATGCTCCACAAAATACTCAAAATCTGGTGGATACTCTCTGTGACTCTTCTCTTTTTGGTTGATTCTGTGTCCAGCTCTTTGTCTCTGATGTTTCTGGTCCATGGGTTATAAACTTCCCTAGACAGGTGACCTGCTGACATGTAAGTTGACATGTAAGTTGAACTGATTTTCAATAGCATCTATAATTGTGTAGTAGAAGCTCTTTAAAAGTTATTAAATATCTTTTTTCTTTCCTATTCTTCCTTTTATCTTTCTATTCAAATTTGCTTGTTCATTCACTCATCTATTCTTTCCTGTCCTTCCATCTAACATCAATCGAACATTTATTAGGTGTTAGTTGTTCTGGAATTTTCTTGGTCTTCCTGATGGTAGTCCTGGCCTTCACATTATATTTTTTTGGTTTTTTATTCCATTTTCTTTTTCCGTCCTCACATAGAATATTTTCTAGTACCTGATAACTGTCCATTGTAATTATTGAAGTTAATTTCTTCAGTAGGTGGTTCTCTTTTTTAATAGCTTTATAATTTTACCTTGTTTTGTAAATAGGTCCATCACAAAGGCTATTTAGTAACCAGAAATAAATGTGATTTTCTCTTTTTTCTCCTTTCTCAGTATTACTATAACTGGCTTATCGTAACTTCAGAAATGGAGAAACTGTCCCTGTCAAATAGAAGTACAGCACCAGGGGCCCCTGGGTGGTTCAGTTGGTTGGGCGACTGCTTGTGTTCCCTCTCTGGCTGTGTTTCTCTCTGTCAAATAAATACATAAAATCTTTTTAAAAAAAGAGAAGAAATACAACGCCAGCTACACATGTATGGATGGATGGATGGATGGATGGATGGATGTATTTTTAATTGGCTGCATATAACACCTGGTGCTCATTATATCTCGTGCCCTCCTAATGACCATCACCCAGTTACCCATTTCCTCACCCACCTCTCTTCCAGCAACCTTCCGTTTGTTTCCTATAGTTACGAGTTGTACACATGTCCTTTTTAAGAAAACAACTTTACTGAGGTCTGATTCATATACCATTGTTTTTAGTATATTCACAGATATATGTACTTTAAAATTTTCTAATAGCTACACTACAAAGGGAAAAATAAGTTGTTGAAATAAATTAATTTGTATAAAAGAAATCTCCACTGTGTCTTTGACCTTTGACAATGAGAAGGGGCATAAATGCAGAAGAGAAGTCTTTTCCATACTTACTCTGAGAGGATAGAAGTGTTGGCAAAATATTTTACTTGGTTTACAGCTTTCCCATTCATAGGCACTCATCCTCAATACATGGGTGCACTTAATTGATATTAAGCACCTCTTTTTCTTATTTCTCCTAAGTGTCCATAATGTTGGCTTTTGTATCCAGTTTGTCCCATGAAGCTCTTTGGTTTTTTTCAGGGAGCATTCTCTTTTACTGGCCTATTGATCTTCTATTTTCTGCCTGCTTGCCTTTTCCTACAGACTTTTTTAAAATTTAAAATCAGTTAATATATAATGTGTTATTTGTTTCAGAGGTAGAGTTTAGTGTTCCTACAGACTTTTTTTTTTTTTTTAAGATTTTATTTATTTGACAGAGAGAAACACAGGCAGAGAGGGAACACAAGCAGGGGGAGTGAGAGAGGGAGAAGCAGGCTTCCCGCCGAGCAGGGAGTCCGACGCGGGACTTGATCCCGGGTGTCTGGGATCATGACCCGAGCCGAAGGCAGTCACTCAACCAACTGAGCCCCCCAGACGCCCCTCCTACAGACTTTTTATACAGACTTAAAAATCATATAAACAGTTTAAAAGTATGAACATTGATAGTAACTTTAGATGCCCGAACATGTTAGGTAATTAGTTACTGTCATTTGAGTATTTGGAGCTGACTGTATTGCCTCTAACAGTTTGGGCTGTTCCTCTAAAAATAAAGCAGAATTTAACTGTAAGACCCAGCAATCGCACTCCCAGGTACAGCAGTGCCCCCTTATCCGTGGGGGTATTCCAGGACCCCCAGTGGAGCCCTGAAACCGCAGAGTATATGAACTTTGTTTTTTCCTATACATACGTACCAATGATAAAGTTTAATTTATGTTAGGCACAGTGACAACAAAAAGTAATAATAAAATAGAGTAATTATAACAGTATACTGTAATAAAAGTTATGTGAATGTGGGCTCTCTCTCCCCAAATCTTATTGTACCATATTCACCTTTCTATCTCTGATGGTGTAATGATAAAATGCCTACATGATGAGATGAAGGGAGATGGATGACATAGTTATTGTGATGTAGTGTTGGATTGCTGTTGACCTTCTGACAGTATACCAGTAGGAGGATCATCCACTTTTTGGACCATGGTTGACTGCAGTTAAAGCAAAACCACAGGTCAGGGAGGGGACTACTTGTGTACTTAAGAGAAATGAAAACGCATGTCCATATAAAACTTGTATGTGAGTGTTCGTTGTAGCATTACTCATAATAGCTAAAAAGTAGAAGTAACCCATGTGTCCATCAATTGTTGGATAGATAAATAAAATGTGATATATCTATACAGTAGAATTTATTTGGCAACAAAAATGAGTAATGATTAATGTACAACATAGATGAGTTCTGGAAACATTATGCTAAGTGAAAGAAGTCAGTCACATATTATATGATTCCATTTACATGAAACATCCAGAATAAGAAAGTCCATTGAGACAGAAAACAGATTAGTGGTTGCCAAGGACTTGTGGGGTGGAGGGGAAATGGGGAGTGAGCTAAAGAGTATAGGGTTTCTTTCTGGGATGATGAAAATGTTCTAAAATGGATTGTGGTATTGGTTCCACAACTCTGTGAATACACTAATAATTGAATATTTAAGTGAATGAATTGTATAACGTGTGAGTTATAGCTTAAGCTTTTTTTTCTTAATTTATTTATTTATTTGACAGAAAGAAACACAGCGAGAGAGGGAACACAAGCGGGGGGAATGAGAGAGGGAGAAGCAGAAACCGACTTACCGCCGAGCAGGGAGCCTGATGTGGGGCTCCATCCCAGGTCTCTGGGATCATGACTTGAGGTGAAGGCCGTAGCCCAACCAACTTAGCCACCCAGGCGCCCCAAGCTTAAGTTGTTTTAAAGAAAGGACTGATGAGGGGCACCTGGGTGGCTCAGTCACTTAAGTGTCTGCCTTTGGCTCAGATCATGATCCCAGGGTTCTCTGGGATTGAGTCCTGAATCAGGTCCTTGCTCAGTGGGAAACCTACTTCTCCCTCTGCCTGCCCCTCCCCCTGCTTGTGCTCACTCTCTCTCTTTCTCTGAGAAATAAAATCTTTAAAAAAAAAAAAAAGAGGACTGATGAGTAGGAATATTTAGCAAGTTGTAGTTATCATCTTTTCTACATTGGTTTCACTCTTAATTATTCCCCCTCAAATAAAAATAAAAATAAATAGAAGGTAAAAGCTTTCCTTTTTATGTGTATTAATCTTCTTCAGCCCAAATCTCAATGCTTCTTGACCAATCCTATCAACCATATTTAGCATTTTTCATATGTAGTTTATATTATTGTTCTTTTAGAGATTTATGCTTTAGAGATTTCATTAGCCAGTGAGACCCTGGAGAGAGACAATATTGGGAGTTAATGTTTAATCAGAGACTGTGACTATGTGCACTGCAAGTATTTATTCCTTCATTTAACCCTACAGTAACACTCTAAGGGTTATTGTCTCCACAGCTAATAGGTAGCAGGGATAGGAATTGAACCTAGATTTGTTTGACTGTAAAGACTGCTTTACAGAAAGAAATTGTACTTGAGGTCCTGTTTATCTGGTGTGATCCTGGTGTACTGAGGTGTATATATACTGCTTTCAGAAGCAAAATTGTATATACTTCTTAGTTTCAAATATTGTTGAATAATACTATGTATCCAACACTGACTTTTCCTCTTAACCACAAACTCATATATCCAGGTCAACTGACATTGCAGATTTAGTGTAACTAGCCTATTTTTCCTCTAATTTTCTTTCTTTCCTTCCTCCCTCCCTCCCTCCCTTCCTTCCTTCCTTCCTTCCTTCCTTCCTTCCTTTCTTCCTTCCTTTCTTCCTTCCTTCTTCTCCTTCTTTCCTTCCTTTCCTTGCTTTCCTTTCTTTCTTGTAGGTTGTACACCCAGCATGGAGCCCAACCTGGGGCTTGAATTCATGACCCTGAAATCAAGACCTGAGCTGAAATAATAGCACTATCACCCAACTAGTTGCCCCAGCCTAACCCGAGAATTATTCTAGATTCTTCTTTTTTATACCTACCATATCCAACACATTAACAAGAGCCATTGAATATGCTTCAAGGATGTCTTGAAACCATTCCCGTCTCTCATGTTTCTTTTGCTTTCCCTGCAGCTCAGGCCATCACCACCTGCCTCATAGCCACCTGCCTGATCGGATTCCCTTTACAATTCTCTACACAACCAATGTGATCTTTTTGAAATGAAAATCTGATTATTTTATGCTCCTGCTTAATACCCTGCAATAAAATCCAAATTTATTATTATGGCCTCTAGGATTCTATTTGACTTGGCCCCTGCCTGCCTCTCTGGCCTCACCTCTTACCCTGTCACCTAACCTAGTTCACTACATTTATATCACACTGGCCTTTTCTCTGCTTTCTGAAAAGTTCATTCTCTCCTTAGGGCTTTGCACTTGGAGTCTCTTTGCCTGGAGTGCTTTGATCTCAGATAGTTACATGGATGTCTCCTTTGTGTCCTTCAGATGTCTACTTAGATAGGCCTTCTGTGGTTGCCAAATTTGAATTAGATACACTGTTAATATATTATTTTAACCTTTCTGTTACATTTTCTGTCCGAAATTATCTTTATTTTTGTCTCCTCTTCTCCCTCCAAAAAGATTATAAATTGTATGGGAAGAGGAATTATATTGTCTTGTTTATTGCTATATCTGTACTGCCTAAACAGCAGGTCCTTAATATATATTTGTTGAATAACTGCTTTTCTCATGGTTATAAGGCCAGTGTAAGGGTTGGAGCTATGATGAACTGAGAGTGTATGGACGGTGCTACATTTGAAAATGAAAGCAGTCAGAGCTGCTGGTGCCTTGCATATTCATAGCAGATTTAGTCATTATAATCCCAAACTGGAAACAGCCCAAATGTCCGTGAACAGGTGAACAGATAAACAAATTGTGGTCCATACAATAGAATATTATTTGGCCATAAAAAAGAATGAAGTAGTGATGCATGGTGTAACATGAATGAACCTTGAAAACATTATGCTGAGTGAAAGGAGGCTTACACAGAAGAGCCATTTATATGAAATTCTAGAAAAGACAAATCTAATCTGTAGTGTCAAAAATGTTTAGCTGGGGTCAGGATTGGGAGTAGTTTGATCAGGATGAGACACCCAAAAAGAAAACTTTTGGGATTTGGAAATGTTCTGTATCTTGAATATGGTGGTGATTATACAGGTGCACAGATTTGTTAAAACTTATCAAAATATACAGTTAAAATGGTCCAGTTGATTGCATATAAACTGTATCTCAGTAAAGTTAAAAAGAGGGCACCTGCGTGGCTCACTTGTTGGGCATCTGCCTTTGGCTCAAGTCATGATCCTGGAGTCCTGGAATCGAGCCCCACATCGGGCTCCCTGCTTGGCAGAGAGTCTCCATCTCCCTCTCTCACTCCCCCTGCTTGTGTTCCCTCTCTAGCTGTGTTTCTGTCAAATAAATAAATAAATAATCTTAAAAAAATAATAAAGTTAAAAAACTTCTGGACTCTGCATTTAAGTACATTTTGGATTTCTTTTGTCTTACCTCCCTACTTCTGGGGCAGATAACTTTAAGTTTCAGGATGATTTCGCCTTCTGCTGACTCATCCTAGACATGCTGGCTTTCCTGTTTCTGAATCACTACCAACGTTCTTTGGGTCTTTTGTCCTCTTATCTCTAGTTGGTAAAGCATCTTTTTATTTTTTTCCAGAAATGTTCCATCTATTCACTAAAAAAGAGGGATTAGGTCTTCTTGATCAATTTCCTCCAGTCTCCCAAAAATCCCTCCCATCATTTTCCCACAGAAAGAACACACTGAGGAACAGGTTTGTACAAAAAAACACATATTATCTCTTTTTTAAAGATTTTATTTATTTATTTGACACAGAGAGAAAGAGATCACAAGCAGGCAGAGAGGCAGACAGAGAGAGAGGGAAGCAGACTCCCGCTGAGCAGAGAGCTCGGTGTGGAACTCATTCCAGGACCCTGAGATCATGACCTGAGCTGAAGGCAGAGGCTTAACGCTCTGAGCCACCCAGGCGCCCATATATTATCTTTTTAATTGCAGTGCTATTGGCTATTTTCAGATATGCTATTGGAATTTGCCTTTAAGGCTAGTTGGATTTCCATACCAAAGAATAAGTACTTTCAATTGAAGTATGGCTGTTTTATAATAAAACAAGAAAAGAAAATATTCAGGCACTTGGGTGACTCAGTTGTTAAGGCTCCTGCTCTGCAAGGAGCCTGCTTCTCTTTCTCTCAACCCCGCTGCTTGTGTTCTGTCTCTGTCTCTCTGTCAAGTAAATAAATAAAATCTTTAAAGAAAATATTTTTTATAGCTTGATAGGAAGACATAAGCATACATTTTTAAACTCTCAATTCTTTTAGATCTGATTTGCATATTGTTTTTAGTAGGCACAATTGCCATACTAGTTTCAGGTATATAACATAACAGTTTGATATTTGTGTATGTTGCAAAAATGGTCACCACGGTAAATCTAATAACATCTGTCATCATGAATTGTGCATTTTGATCACTTCAGAAATCTTATTCTTTATGATTTATCTTGTTACTATCAATATAACAGCTGAACTAAAGGCTATCTATATTGAGATGTAGTGAATAGAAGACTGTCTGAATGATTACACTCTTGCTCTGTCATTAATATACCTTAGCATCAAGCAAGTTTTTATCTTTTGTTTTAATTTCCTTTAGTTCATAGAATCATCTAGTCCTTTCTTCCTTTTTAAGATTTAATACACAACGAGATATGAATAAAGCATTATAAAGTATTTAAGCCATACACAGAGCATAATGTGAAAATCTTGGCAAAGCTCGCTCACTTCTCCCCATTCCCCTGACAAAATCACTATTAAGAATTTGGCATGGGGATGCCTGGGTGGCTTAGTCGGTTAAGTGTCTGACTCTTGATTTTGTCCCAGATCCTAATCTCAGGCCCCTGGGATTGGGCCCTGTGTCAGGCTCCACACTCAGCTGGGACTCTCCTTGAGGATTCTTTCTCTCCCTCTCCCACTGCCCCTCCCACTGTTCTCTCTCTCAAATAAATAAATAAATCTTTAAAAAAGAGAAAACTAATTTGGCATGTGTTCTTATAGATCTTTTCCTAAGCATTTACATAAAATATATAGAGAGATTCACAGAAATACCTTACATAAGCAGAATCAGTGTGAGTTGATCAGCTTACTCTTTTCCTGAACAGGTATCTTGGAGGTTTTTCCATTTCTGTACTTAGAAGCCTCTCTCATTCTTTTTTAATGGCTGTGTAGTTTTCCATAGAATGGACCAAATACAGTTTAATTAACTAACCCCACTTAATAAATACCTAGTTTATTTCTAATTTTCACTCTGTCAAAAAGTGGATTTAGATTAAGTAATTTGTGATTTTAGTTTTTTTTTTTCATTTTTTTCAGTTATATAATTATACTATTTTTTAAAACTCATTGGGGTATGGAGTACTTCAAGGATGTCTTTGGGGCACCTGGGTGGCTCAGTCCTTGAGCATCTGCCTTCCTTCCACTCAGGTCATGATCCCAGAGTCCCACGATCAAGCCTGATATCAGGCTCCCTGCCTGGCGGGAAGCCTGCTTCTCCCTCTCTCACTCCCCCAGCTTATGTTCCCTCTCTGGCTATGTTTCTCTCTGTCAAATAAATAAGAAGATGTGGTCCACATATACAATGGAATACTATACCTCCATCAGGAAGGATGAATATCCAACTTTTGTAGCAACATGGACTGGATTGGAAGAGATTATGCTGAATGAAATAAGCCAAGTAGAGAAAGTCAAGTATCACATGGTTTCACTTACTTGCAGTGCATAAGGGATAATATAGAGGACAGTAGGAGAAGGAAAGGAAATGAGAAGTAGGGTAATTCAGGGAGAGAAACGAAACATGAGAGACTTTGGACTCAGAAACAAACTGAGGGACTTGGAGGGAAAGGGGTGAGGGAATGGGAGAGCCTGGTGGTGGGTACTGAGGGCACGTATTGCATGGAGCACTGGGTGTGGTGCATAAACAATGAACCTTGAAACACTGAAAAAATAAAATAAATTAAAAAAAATAAATAAAATATAAAAATTAAAAAAGGAAAAGAAAAAAAAAGTAAGAAACAAACTGACAAAGTTATTTCTTATCCAGTCTTTGGAATCTTTCACTTCTTCATTTGTAATAAAGCATAACCAAAAAGACTTTACCTAGAAATAAAATCTTAAAAAAAAAACAATGGGGTGCCTGGGTGGCTCAGTTGGTTAGACGACTGCCTTCGGCTCAGGTCATGATCCTGGAGACCCCGGATCGAGTCCCATGTCAGGCTCCCTGCTCGGCAAGAGGCCTGCTTCTCCCTCTCTCTCTCCCGCTGCTTGTGTTCCCTCTCTGGCTGTGTTTCTCTCTGTCAAATAAATAAAATCTTTAAAAAAACAAAACAAAACACACAAAAAAACCAAAAATGGTGTTTTAATATTGGAACAACACTATTTGAAACCTTTGCTTTAGAAGAAAAGGTTGGATATAAGTTCTCTCTGAGTGTCAGTATTATTTAGTCCTATGTCTTCAGGGCTTTCTTTTTAGGTGTGATTATAAAGCAACTGCACTATAAGTAGTCACAAAATTATCTTACAGTTTTTAATTACCTAGTTCAAAAGAAGCATACATCGCTAAGGATTAGAACTAGATCAATATAAAAAATCAGCTATTCGTTATAATGGTTGCTCTAGGTTAATATTTTCCCACTGAGCTGGAGTTAAGCATATGTGAAGAATATTTTCCCTCTTCATTTATTAAAAAGATTTTGTTTATTTGACAGGGAGAGGGAGAAGCAGATTCCCCCTCTGAACAGGGAGCCCAGGACCTTGGAATCATGACCTGAGCCTAAGGCAGACACTTAACTGAGCCACCCAGGCACCCGTTATCTTCATTTTTTTTTAAATGTGATATCCTAATCACATTTAATGCACATCATTGCACATCATTGCTATGGAACATTCAGTCATCCTCTATAGATGGCCAGCTATTGCTTGTTTATTAGCAAACACACACAATCTGCTTCTTCACATTTTTTCCCCTATATCTAGACAGATGCACAAATATGAAAAATTCTGGTGTTTAAGCAGAATTAGAAAGTTACATTTTAAGCAGATGGGTTTGAGTACCTCAAAACCTCTCATGATATAAGTGCATTTTCTCAGCTCTGCTTTTGGGCAAATAGTGGGTGTGGGGAGCAGGCTGACATTTGTTTTAACTACCCAAGGAAGGCCAAAACTACCTTCCTGTTAGGTTTTGACTGTTTTCTTAGTTATGAAACAGTCTGAGGACACTGTTTTCTTTCTTATTAACTGACCTTATTGTTAACCTCATCGTCCCTTCCCCCATTTCTTATTTGGTTTTTGGTTTGCCCTTCTAATTTATTATCACACTATGGAGTAAAGGCACTGCAGTTGGTATAAATTATTACATTTCTCAACAATGAATCTTAGAACACTGAAAAAATAAATTATTATTTAAAAAATTATTACATTTCTCTGGTGGATTTAGTTGTCTTGACTTTGAACTTCCTTTCTTTTAGGATTATATGAGAAAACAGGGTTTGCATTCTTGTGATGTAATGTCTGAGGGTTTATATTTTTGTTAAGCTTTTATTGTGATTAAGGTGAATTTTATTGATTGATTGGTTGATTACAATGAATTTTAAAAGAAAACCATTTCCTCTATTTAAGAATTGCCTTGGCTAGAAGTTGGAAATTCCAGAACTTGGTTGCGACGGAGTGTGTAGCTATTTACTATGAATGAGTCTGCTTAGATCCCACGAAAGTTCAGGTCCCATGAAAGTGCCTCTTATTGTTAGTGTATAACTAGATACCTTCCATGAGAATGATTCTATACTTTAAGCAGTGCAGCAAATAGCTTCAGAAGGCAATGGGTAAAGTGAAAGAGTAGAGTTAATAAACGCCCATGGATTTTGTCCACTAAACTTGAGGCATTCTTCTCTTACCTTACCTCATTTCTTTGCCTTTGGTCATTAGGTATTAAGTTTATTGTGAATGAATGAGATTATGCTTACAAGAGGGTTCCAGTGTCTACCAAGAAAGCATTTGTAAAGATGAAGTATTGTATATTATCTTTCTTAAGAATGATAAATTTCAGGGCGCCTGGGTGGCTAAGTCGTTAAGCATTTGCCTTCAGCTCAAGTCATAATCCCGGAGTCCCAGAATCAAACCCCGCATCGGTCTCCCTGCCTGGCGGAAAACCTGTTTCTCCCTCTCTCACTCCCCCTGCTTCTGTTCCCTCTCTTACTGTGTTTCTCTCTGTCAAATAAATAAATAAAATCTTTTTTAAAAAAATGATAGATTTCTAGTAGAACTGCCTTTGATTTGTCTTAGAGTATAGCTTTTAGGAGACAGGTATTTTAATCTTTTAATTTTTATTTTTTTCATAACCCAGCCTCCCATCCCTCACCACCATGCAGCAACCCTCAGTTTGTTTCCTGAGATTAAAAGGGAGACAGGTATTTTAATAATTCACAAATATACATTAGGGATTACTATATGCCAGACATTTTGTAGGTTTTGGGAATAGTGGGGTGAACAAAATAGATAAACTTACTGCCTGATGAAAATTAGGTTCTGTTTGTGGAAACAGCTACTAAATAAAGGAATACAAGTAGTGTATAGTGTTTTTGCTAAGCAGAAAAAGCAGGGAGAGAAGTCAGGATGTGACAGGGGAGGTAGTGTGGATAAATTATTATTGTAACTGGTTTCTTTTTAAAAACTATACGTATTATTTTATGCATTCACAAGCATTGTTCTGAGAAAGGGTTTGCTGGCTTCTCCATTCTACCAGTGGGACTCATGGCATGGAAAAGGCTAAGCACCCTGCAGCAGAGGGTCAGCCATCCAATTTTGTGTGGTTTGAAAGATGATTATTCCTGTGATAATGATGAGGTAGACTTTTCCATGATTATTTTTCTATTTTTTATGGTAATGTGGTTTTTCATATTTTCTTTAAATGATTTGAAACCATCATTCATTTTTGAGGCAGTTTGTAAGACAGTAGTTTTTCTGTTTGTGCTCTGCAGAACTGTATGGTACCCTGAAGCCTTTCTGGAGACCCTGGGTTTATTTCATTTTTTATTTATATTTTTTAAAGGTTTTATTTATTTACAGAGAAAGGGAGCACAAGCAGGGGGAATGGCAGGCAGAGGGAAAAGTAGGCTCCCTGCTGAGCAAGGAGCCTGATGTGGTACTTGATCCCAGGACTCTGAGATCATGACCTGATCCAAAGGCAGATGCTCAACCAACTAAGTCACCCAAGCACCCTGGCCCTGGGATCGTTTTATGCCTAGATCTTTCTCATTCATGTTGATGTAAACAAGTTAATCAGATGCCTGACCTTGAGCAGGTATAAGTAAAGAGAATAGAACTTGGTACATATTTATGAGACATAAACAACATTTGCAAAAATTGGGTGAACCACTATTAAACTCTTCAACTGTGTGCCATTGAACCACTGTCAGGACCTTGCACTGATATCTACTGTCTATATAAAGATAAGAATTTCTGAGCTTGTTCCTCTTTTATCCCCCCCCCTACTTTTTTTGGAGTCTCTATGTAAGGAATACAAATTAAGAAACAAATGAAAACATTGCTTGCCTTCATGCTAGGGGAGAAACAAATGATTGAATAAGCAGTCATAGTATGTATGGTAAGTGCTAGAATAGAGATAGACCCAAGTTTCAGTGAGAACACAAAAGTGAAACATCTCTCCCAGGCAGGAACGGGGGGATGATCCAGAAGGCCTTCTGAATCAGTGGCATCAGAACTGAGTCAAGAGGAGGCAATAGCCTTGCTGTGTTGCTGGCTGCTTTTCCTTTGATCTCTTCTGAGTGAATACTTCTTTAGTTTAATGTAGGGTGGGGAGATTGCCCTCCATCCCACTACCTTTCTCTATGACCCGCAAATTGTACCTTTTTAAGTAGGAAAAAAGCAAAAAAACAAAAGAACGATAATGTTTTGTGATGTGAAAATTATATGAAATTCAAATTTATGTGTCCGTAAGTTAAACTTTATTGGAACACAGCCATGCTCATCTGTGTATTACCTGTGGCTGCTTTTTTCACCTGAAAACGATAGAGTATTTGCAACAGAGACTACATGGCCCACAAAGCCTCAACTTTTAAGGCCCTTTTTAGAATAAATTTTGCCAACTCCTGCTTTAATGCTTTCAGTGCCCTACTGAAAAACTGGAGGTTGAAAACATGATGGTAGTCAAAGGAATGCATAAAATCCTCTTATCTTCTGTTAGCTAGTTGCAAGTAATGTATAGGAAATGTTTGAGACTTCTTTTCTTATTCTCCACTAAAATGTAATGTATACATACCTCAGTGCACAGTAACAAGCATTTATATCATTCTTGTTTTGTTTATTTTGAATGTAGCTATGGGGAAATTTTTAATATTTTTTAAAAGATTTAGTATGAGTCAAAATGAATACAGATGTGCTTGCCTAAAGGGTAGGAAACATGGGATTCACTTTCACTGATGACGTAAACTATCCAAGGGACATCAGGAAAGTCCTTTAACCTGACCACAGTCTCTAAATTATAAGGTTGACTGGTGAGTAAACGAGGCAGCTGTCAGCTCATTAAAGACATTGCTGCATTGTGGAAGGAGTGTGGTGGCAGACAAAGCTTGTGAGTCCTGGCTCTGCCACTTCCTGCTGATATGCCCCTGGGTGCCTTCTCTGAACTCCGTGTGCCTTAGTTTACTCATTTGAAAATGTGGTTGTGAGAATGACCTTGTAAGAATGAAATGAGATTGTGTTCTTAAAACTCCTGGTACTGATAAGTGTTTGATGATTATTATCCATCTGTGGACTCCTATTACATATTATGAAACATTTTAAAAAGCAAAGCCGATCTCCCAGTAGTTTTAATTATGTATTAAAAGCCCATTAACTGTGACTTAGTACATTTGCATTTTTGCTGGGAACTGGTTTCCTAAGACACTGAGTTCTTTGAATCAAGACTTTCCCTAAGTGGTACATTTTCTAGCTCTGTTTTAACTTGAATTGGCACAGAGAGTGTATATCTTGTCTTGTAAACACATTCAATCATATTGTCATTTTACCACGCTTAAAGCAGTTGATGGTAGGGAAAAGAGATTTTGTGTGTCATACCATCTTTCCTCTGTATTAACTACTTTCTCCCTTTTCACCTATTCTGAATGATTGAGTTGTTTAGTGAATAATTTTAGTCCCACTTAGGAAGGTTAGTTTTGATGAATAGAGAGGAGACTTAGACCAAGAAGTTCTAATGTTTGCTTAATGTAATTTTTGATGGTGTGGAGGTAGCATAGTTCTAGAGACTGTATTGAATTATCATTCGGGGTACCTGACTGGCTCAGTTGGAGAACATGTGTCTTTTGATCTTGGGGTCGTGAGTTTGAGCCCCACCTTGGGCATAGAGATTACTTAAAAACAACGAACTGTATCCTTGGATTATCAGTCAGGATGCTGCATTTTGTATCTTTGAATAATTTTTCTTTGATTTTACCTGTAAAAGTCCATTGAATACTAATTATATATTTTAAGTAAAGCCAAAAATAAATACATTGTGTTTATAATTTGTATGTGCTTAACGAAAAAGGTATGGGGTTCCACTAGATAGCCAACTTTGCTAGAAGAATCAAGATAAATATTTGAACTACATTTGACTATGTAAGATCACATCAATGTAAGTAAACTAGATAAGTATTAGATTGTAGTTAAGAGCACAGACTTTGGAGTCATATATTATGGCTGTAGTTCAAGGCCTGTCTTGCCATTTACTTACGGTCTTTTTTTTTTTTTTAAGATTTTATTTGTTTGTTTGACAGAGAGAGATATCACAAGTAGGCAGAGAGGTAGGAAGAGAGAGAGGAGGAAGCAGGCTCCCTGCCAAGCAGAGAGCCCAATGTGGGACTTGATCCTAGGACCCTGAGATCATGACCTGAGCTAAAGGCAGAGACTTTAACCCACTGAGCCACCCAGGCACCCCTTTACTTACGGTCTTAATTCCTCATGGGGATAATCATACTCAGGGTGGTTGTGAAGATGAAATAAAATTATACATGTGAAGTGCTTAGCATGGTGCCTGCTGTACAGGGAGTGCCTCCATCACATCCATTTTTTTTTAAAGATTTTATTTATTTATTTGACAGAGAGAGATCACAAGTAGGCAGAGAGGCAGGCAGAGAGAGCAGAGGAAACAGGCTCCCTGCTGAGCAGAGATTCCGACTCAGGCCTCGATCCCAGGACCTTGAGATCATGATTGTGAGCTGAAGACAGAGGCTTTAATCCACTGAGCCACCCAGGCACCCCACATCCGTTGTTATTAGATTATCTTAGAGGTCTGTACATTTTACTATCTTTATTTATTTATTTATTTATTTTTATTGTGTTATGTTAGTCACCATAAAATACATCATTTCTCCCAATCCACTTTTCCTTTCCTTCTCTTAATGTCCTCCATGTTATTCCTTACATTCCACAAGTAAGTGAAACCATATAATTGACTTTCTGTGCTTGACTTATTTTACTCAGCATAATCTCCTTTAATCCCCTCCATGTGGATGCAAAAGTTGGGTATTCATCCTTTCTGATGGCTGAGTAATATTCCATTGTATATATGGACAGCAATCAGACAACAAAAAGAAATAAAAGGTATTCAGATTGGCAAAGAAGAAGTAAAACTCTCTTCGCAGATGACATGATATTTTATGTGGAAAACCCAAAGGAGTCCACCCCCAAATTACTAGAACTCACAGCAATTCAGTAATGTGGCAGGATACAAAATCAATGCACAGAAATCAGTTGCTTTCTTATACACTAAGAGTGAAACTGTAGAAAGGACAATTAGAGAATCGATTCCGTTTACAATACCACTAAAACCCATAAGATACATTGGAATAAACCTAACCAAACAGGTAAAGATCTATACTCGAGGACCTACAGAACACTCATGAAAGAAATTGAAAAAGACACAAAAAGATGGAAAAACATTCCATGCTCAAGGATCGGAAGAATAATCATTGTTAAAATGTCTGTGCTGCCCAGAGCAATCTATACTTTTAATACCATCCCGATCAAAATACTAGTGACATTTTTCAAAGTGCTGGAACAAACAATCCTAAAATTTGTGGAAAATCAGAAAAGACCCCAAATCATTAAGGAAATGTTGAAAAAGAAAAACAGAGCTGGGGGCATCATGTTGCCTCATTTCGAGCTTTAATACAAAGCTGTGATCACCAAGACAGCATGGTACTGGCACAAAAATAGACACATAGACCAATGGAACAGAGTAGAGAGCCCAGATATGGACCCTCAACTCTATGGTCAAATAATCTTCGACAAAGCAGGAAAAAAAAACATCAGCGGAAAAAAGACAGTCTCTTCAGTATATGGTGCTGGGAATATTGGACAGCTATGTATAGAAGAATGAAACTCAACCATTCTCTTACACCATACACAAAGATAAACTCACAATGGATGAAAGACCTCAGTATGAGACAGGAATCCATCAAAATCTTGGAGAACATAGGCAGTAATGTCTTTAACACTGGCCAACTTCTTTCAAGACACGTCTCCAAAGGCAAAGGAAACAAAAGTGAAAATGAACTTTTGGGATTTCATCAAGATAAAACACTTCTGCACAGCAAAGGAAACAGTCAACAAAACAGAGGCAGCCCACAGAATGGGAGAAAATATTTGCAAATGATATTACAGACAGAGGGCAGATATCCAAGATCTATAAAGAACTTCCCAAACTCAACACCCCAAAAAATGGAAAATCATGTCAAAAAATGAGAAGACATGAACAGACACTTCTCTAATAAAGACATACAGATGGCTAGCAAACACATGAAAAAATGTTCATCATCATTAGTCATCAGGAAAATTCAAAGCAAAACCACATTGAGATACCACCTTACACCAGTTAGAATGGCAAAGATTAACAAGGCAGGAAACAAGTGTTGGAAAGGATGTGGAGAAAGGCAAACCCTCTTACACTCTTGGTGGGAATACAAGTTTGGTGCAGCCATTTTGGAAAACAGTGTGGAGATTCTTCAAAAAATTAAAAATAGAACTACCCTATGACCTGGCAATTGCACTTCTGGGCATTTACCACAAAGATACAGACGTAGTGAAAAGAAGGGTCATATATACCCCAATGTTCACAGCAGCAATGTCCACAATAGCCAAACTGTGGAAAGAGCCAAGATGCCCTTCAACAGATGAATGGATAAAGAAGATATGGTCCAACATTTTGCTGTCTTTAAATATGGAACTGAGGGGTGCCTGGGTAGCTCAGTTGGTTAAGCGACTGCCTTCTCAGGTCATGATCACGGGTCTCTCGGGTCTCCCGGGATCGAGTCCCACATCGGGCTCCCTGCTCTGCGGGAAGCCTGCTTCTCCCTCTCTCACTCCCCCTGCTTGTGTTCCCCCTCTGGCTGTGTTTCTCTCTGTCAAATAAATAAAATATTTTTTAAAATTTAAAATAAATAAATAAATAGATAGATAGATAGATATGGAACTGAATCTTCCTATCTCTCAAGTTTCATTTTTTGCTACCTGGTATAAACTGCAGCCATGGTGAGCTAGTGGTAGCTTCCCTAAAGTTTCATGGCCTCTTTTATCTCTCTATATGTATTTAAGCCCTGTGTGCTTAGAATACCTTCCTCTTTACTGCTTTTCTCCTTTTACTACCCTTCAGAGCTCAGTTCAAGGGACAGCTTCTCCAGGAAGCCTTCCTCATCCCCAGTCTTGTGTTTCCATGGAATCTTATGCATACCTTTCAGCCTCCCACATGATATTGTAAGGAGCTGTTTACTTATTTCTCTATCTCTCTTAAGGGCAAGCCCCTTAAGGGCAAGCATTCTACACAACTTTGGAAATACCCTATGGTGGTGGACAAGACAGAACTGTTTTCCGGGCACATACATCCTGGTGGGGAAGACAAATGTTTAAATAATCATGTACCCAGTGTAGAGTGTACAGAGTGCTGCAGTAAAGCACAGAATGTGGTGGAGTATTTAACAGGGGCTTTGGACCTTGTCTGGACACATCAAAGAAACCTTTTCCTTTTTTCTTTACTTTTTTTAAGATTTTATTTATTTATTTGATAGAAACAGCTAGAGAGGGAACACAAGCAAGGGGAGTGAGAGAGGGAGAAGCAGGCTTCTGGCTGAGCAGGGAGCCCAATGCAGGGCTCAATCCCCGAACTCCAGGATCACAACCTGAGCCAAAGGCAGATGCTTAATGACTGGCCACCCAGGTACCCCAAGAAGCCTTTTTCTAGGGATGTGATGTTTATTTAAATTGAAACCTGAAAGATGACATTGTAGGAGTTAGCTAAGTGAAAAGAGGGAAGAATTCCAGGAGGACAAACTGCATGGATGAGGTGACTTTGGGCAAGTTACTTAGCCTCTCTGTGCTTCAGTTTCTTCATTTGTAAAGTGAGAATAATATCTCTACCTCATAACCTTGTTATGAACATAGAGACTTTGTTTTCAGTCATTATCTGCCAATTAGTATTCCTGAAATGAAGCACAATCATTCATTCAGGTTAGCATCTGGGTTCAACTTTACTTACTGAATTGCTAAATGTGTGCACCCACTTTACTGTACTTTTCCTTGCATCGTTAGTTCTTTATCTGTTCTAAATCCTTTCTCATGTTTTAATGACAAGAACAGGGTAATTTGTTTTGTTTTTTTGTTTGTTTTCCTTTTAGAGATCAAACTGGCCTTCACTGTTGTATAAGTGTTGTGGAGTGCAGAACTTTTTAAGTTAATAAATGCTATCGGAATATTTTCATCTTCAAGAAACAGAAACACCAACTCTATGACTTGAACACACGGATGATATTTCAGATAACAAGGGGTCTGGAGATAGGGTGACTCCAGTGCAGGTTAATTTAGCAGCCAGCAAAGACATCGAGGACCCCAGTTCATTCCGTTTTCCTGCCCTCCCATCCTCAGTACATTCACTTGGCATGGATGGCTCCCCGTGGTCTCAGGTAGTCTGTTGTGATTTCAGGTGGCACAGATTGTCATCACAATATCCAGCTGAGAAAGAGAGACTGTTTCTTTTTCTTGATGGACATTTAGGTTGTTTCCACCTTTGGGCTATTGTGAGTACTGCTACTGTGAACTTTGGTGTATGATAAATTCTTTTTAAAATGTAGCATCAAGGACGCCTGGGTGGCTCAGTTGGTTAAGTGTCTGCCTTCGGCTCAGGTCGGTCCTGGGATCGAGCCCTACATTGGTCTCCCTGCTCAGCAGGTAGCCTGCTTCTCTCTCTCCCTCTACCTGCTGCTCTGCCTACTTGTGCTCTCTCTCTCAAATAAAGGAATAAAATATTAAAAAAAAATAAGATGCAGCCTATTTCATTAATAGATAGACCCAAATCTTGTTACAATTAAATTTCTGTTTTGGGCATCATTTGATATAATGAAATTCCAGTATTTGAAATATTTTGAGACACTAACTTGAGGCTTAATGGGATTTGATCCCATATTCAAGAAAATATGAACCAGTAACTGAAAGGGATCTTAGAAATAATTTTATTCCATCATCTATTTTGAGGGTTTTGTTTAAATATTTTATTCATTTATTTATCAGAGAGAAAGAGAGAGAGGCAGGCAGAGGGAGAAGCAAGTACCCCACTGAGCAAGGAGCCTGACATGGGACTCAATCCCAGGATCCCGGGATCATGACCAGACTGGAGTCAGACACTTAACCGACTGAGCCACCCAGGCATCCCTTGAAGGTGTTTTAGATAGAGTAATCTTTAGGGCCAAAGAGCTAAGTCACATTAAGTAATTCAGAGTGAATTAGAATGTGTATTAGTCACTCATTTGAGTAGAGTTACCAGTGTATCTTTTGTCTCTAGTCTTATTCTAGCTAAAATCTAAGTATGCCTATGCAAGTAAAACAAAATGGAAAACTGGGATAATTTAGGTACCCAAGTAATTTAAGAAGAAAATGATTCACTTTTGCTTGAAATATCTTGTCAACTTTAGTACTTATTTTTCAGATATTTGCCACTTTATGTGTTAATGTTCATACTTACCTGTGGGGTTCCGTTTTTGTGCTCTATTTTCTGATTTCTGTCAACAGTGGTTTCATAGTTCAATACAGTAATCTCTGCCATATAAAGTAGAAAATAAAGGAGAATTAACTTTCCATCCAAATAGAGGAGAAAGCTCATGATACAGGATTTTTGATGTTAGTGCCCTGGTAAATTGCCAGCTTTGAATTTCTTCTTTTGCTTTCTTGTAAGGTTTTTGTTTTTGTTTTTGTTTTTTTTTCCTGATTGCTGAAGTAAAACATACTAGGAAAAAAGGCTAAATAAGTAGTAATTTTTGAAGTAAAAATTGGACAGTTTTGGGGAGTCCTCCCCTGGGATGACTGTTGTTGACAGTTAGCTATACTAATTCCCTCCCATAGTTTATAAAGGGTACATATATAACTGCATATACACATAAAGAAATAATTTTGTATTGTACATTCTCTTCTGTGACTTGCTTTGTTCACTGAATTTTATATCATGGGTTATTTTAAACCCTTGTTATATACAACCATTCTGTCATGGACTTTCTCTTCTTTGCATGATCTTTTTTGTACGTCTTCTGCTAGCAGCTCCTCCAAGTCTACTTCTGATTCTTTATGTGCACTGCTGTGCTTAGCATGTGATTTGCTCATAATACTTGTCAAAAGAATGGTAGAATCTTAGAGATATCTCTTAAAGATCAACTGGTCTTGGCTTCTGATTTTTGTGGAAGCGGAAATCAGAACCTAGGCAAGTTGATCTGCAGACTTCACACATTGGTTCAAGGCAGCGGCCTGCTAGGGAAAGCATCAGACCAGGAGTGGGAGTTCCTTGTTTTGGGCTTTTCTCTGCCCTTGACTCCTGGTAATCTGGGTGTTTCCTTGTTCTGAAACACACTAGTCACAACCGTTTCCAGCACTGTATTGACTGGAAACAGATTCATAACTGGCAGACAGGTAATCCCTGCATGAGTAAATCCCAGTGGAACCAGAAAACTGGGTCTTGCTTTCCTTAATTGGAGCCTGACTTAGAATCAGATATTGAACTGACAAGAAAGTATTAGCCATTAGAAAAAGACTTTAAATTACTGATCTGTCCATATTTAGAATTTCTTAAAATCATTTCCACTGTATGTAACACTGAAATCCTTTGTGGTGTCTGCTGCAAAAATGAATCTTTGACCTGGCAACTTTAAATGCTTTTGGCACCACTGGGAATTTTGAGAATTCTTAATTTAATCTGTGCTTGTCCAGGACTGGGGGCAGGAATGAGGGAGAGCTCTAGTCTTTTGCTGAAGATTATGCAGTTTATAAGCATAGTCCTGTGCTTCTGAACTTTGTTACCAGGTAGTGGTTTACTGGCACAGCAATATCATGTTCTAACTTTTATTTCTGGAGGCAGTAAAGAACCAGCCAAGCACAGAGATGAGTGGGAGGTGTCTGGCAACAGAGGGTCCTATAGCTATTAGTGCAACACTTTGCTGCAGGTGGTAGAGGATTTTATCAAAGTGGGAAGAAGGAGAGGCCCCAGTAGTTCTGCTAATGACTCTAACTTCCTCTGTATAACTTAGTAATAACATGCTTCTCCACTGGACTTTGGTGAGGTTAAAATGTAAAGTTCTCTTCTTCCCCAGCCCAAATTTTATGGCTTCTCTGTCTCCCTCTATATTTTTTTGTTTTGTTTTGTTTGAAGATTTCATTTTTAAGTAATCTCTACATCCAGCCTGGGGCTTGAACTTACAACTCCTGAGATCAAGAATTGCATGCTCCATCTACAGAGCCAGCCAGGCACCCCTCATAAGATCTCTTTAATTAAAGTGATTTCTTACTCTCTTTTGTGATAACTTAGTACTGGTCAAGCAGGGACTTGTTCTGCCAAAGAGAACAGGAAGGTCACGTTATAAGGCCCTCTGGTTCCTTGTCTATGTAACGTCCATAGCCCTTTCTCTCAAAGACTCCTATCATTTAGACTCACTATTTCCCTGAAGGGAAGGAAGAAGCATTAAAGTAGAAACACTAAACTCATCATGTTTTTCTAAACGACCAGTGATTTTTGAGTTATTGTAACCTTCCACTGATTCACTGTTCATATTTCTATGTGTCTGTTTTCTGGTTGGCAAAATGTGGAAGTTGTTGACTCTGGAGGATAGCTGTAAAGGACTAATAAAAGAAGCCGGGCTGCATGTAAGATAAAGAAGGGCCTTTCCTCAGCAGAGAATTGCGTGGTCATCATCATTCACCGAGTGCTGTCTGTGTGCAGAGCTGTCTGTGTTAGGGATTGAGTAGGGGTGTAAGACTCTATTTCTTCTCTCAGGAGCTAAAAATAGAATCAAGGAGCTATGACATGCACAAAATATTAACATAGCAGTTTATATTCTCTGTATAACTTCAAATAAGTGATATGTAGATACAGCGTTTAGAACCCTCTAAAGTTTCAGGCATTGCCTCAAGAAGTACTCTTCCTTTATAGCAACAGCTCCAGTCCAGAAGCAGTCCATTTAATGGGGATTGATGTCCTATACTTCTCTTAATTAAATGAGTTTTAAACACTGTAATAATTGCTTTTATTTTCAGTTAGTTGAGGAAAAGACTGTGTTTTCCCAGTGTTAGATAGAGAATATGAGACATTATATCTATCTCCTGATAGTAAAGTGGCCTTGCCAACTAAAATAGAACCTGAATTTTTTTAAAACCTCCAGATCTTACTACAGACTTGTAGGGAATGCAAGGAACAGAGAGACATGGTAAATGTTTTTTAGGGATGCAGTCCGCACAGTCCAAACTATAGGTGTTTTATAGGATAAACCAGTTTCTTCAACAAATAAATTGTAAGGGAGGGGAAAAGGATGGTAGGATTACCCATGGATAAAAGGAGATTAAGAGGTGAATGAGCCAATCATCATATCTGAATCTGATTCAGACAAACAAAATGAGGGGAAAAGTGTGAGGCAATCTGGGAATTGTGAATATTGACTGATTATTTGATGATATTGAGAAACTTATGGTCAATTATTTTAAATGTGAAGATGGCATTATGGATATGTTTTAAAAGAATATCCTTTGGGGCACCTGGATGGTCAGTCAGTTAAGTGTCTGCCTTAGCTCTGGTCATGATCTCAGAGTCCTGGGATGAAGCCCGGCATCAGACTTCGTGCTCAGTGGTGAGTCTGCTTCTTCCTCTCCCTCTGCCCCACCCCATGTGTGCTCTCTTTTTCTTTCTCTAACTCTCTCAAATAAATAAATAAAATCTTTTTTTAAAAAAGAGAATATCCTTTAGAGATACATATTGAAATGTTTACATATGAAGAGAAATGTTGTCTAGGATTTGCTTCAAAACAGTGCAGACAGGGGTTTGAGCTGTAATATTGATGAGACAGGATTGGTCATGCTTTAGAAGTTGTTGAGGCTGATTGTTGGATACATAAGGTTCATTATATTGTTCTATTGTGTGTTTGAAATTTTCCAAATATAAAATTAAACCTGTTTCATCTTTTAAAAAACCCACAAAGATGGGTATCTTGATAGAAGGCAGTCAGTGTTTGCTTGCAGCCAGGGTAAAGGGGTGGACTGACTACATGAGAGTACTTTTGGGATGCTAGGAATAGTCTGTATTCTGACCGTGGTGGTTCTTAACACAGGTGCATACATTTAAACTTATCAAACTATTCATTAAAATGTGTGCATTTTATTGAATGTAAATTATACTGTAATCAAGTTGATTTAAAAACTGATTAAAAGTTAGTAAGGACGGGTGCCTGGGTGGCTCAGTTGGTTAAGCAACCGCCTTCGGTTCAGGTCATGATCCCGGAGTCCCGGAATCAAGTTCTGCATCAGGCTCCCAGCTCCACTGGGAGTCTGCTTCTCCCTCTGACCTTCTCCCCTCTCATGCTGTCTCTCTCATTCTCTTCTGTCTCTCTCTCAAATAAATAAATAATAATAAAAATCTTTTTAAAAACGTTAGCAAGGAGGGTTTTCACATGTTGTACACAGTGTCAAACAATAATTTCAGAGGTTTGTTGCTACCTAGCCACTGCCAGGCCGTGGGAATTACCTGACTTATGCTATATTTCTAATTTTTTTCCCCACTTAAAATTAACTTCTGTCACTCACACTTCTGATTTTGCTGTTGCATCTCTGATGCTTCCTTGCAACCGTATTCACATGTCTGTCATCCAGTTGGACATGCATTTTATTTAATGTTAGAAGAAATAATGCTAGGAGGAACATCTAGCCATCTCCAGTGATAATTTATTGATCATTCATTTGACTACATAATAGTCAAGGATTATAATAGGTGTACTAAGTGTACACCTGAGTTGGAAGTGGTTCAGATGGGTTCTAATTTTGATTTTTCATCCAGTCTACCAAGCAACAAAACCACTCCTCCAGGCAGCATTTATTGAATATATTCTTTGTACCAACCACTGTGCTGAGTTCTGGGTTTATGAGGATGAATATGATACAGTTCAACCCATGAGATCTAATTCTGACGGTAGGAAGATAGTTGTGTATATATATAATCTCAGCAGTCTGATAAATGCCAGCAGTAAAGGTGGGTGCAAGTTCCAGTGTGACCATATTTACACTCTGACAGTGGTGCCCTCCTTTCTCCCTCCTGGCTCCCTTCCTTGCCTGATGAGTCAACTGACGGAATGACAGGTAGTTTGGGAAAGACAGTTGAAAGAGGAAGAACGGCGGTGCCTGGGTGGCTCAGTTGGTTAAGCAACTGCCTTCGGCTCAGGTCATGATCCCGGAGACCTGGGATCGAGCCCCACATCGGGCTCCCTGCTCGGCGGAAAGCCTGCTTCTCCCTCTCTCACTCCCCCTGCTTGTGTTCCCTCTCTCGCTGTGTTTCTCACTGTCAAATAAATAAAAAATCTTTAAAAAAAAAAAAAAAAAGAAAGAGGAAGAACATTCCTGTACCCTGTAAGTTTGCTACTTTTTCTTTTAGTTCTCAAGTGCAGAGTATGATTTATCATATGACTCAGTTCATAGAACATTGTATTGATATTGTAAGACTGTTCTCTTGTTTCATTATTTCTCATTTATTATTCTCATTTTCTGTCCTTTCTCCCATTCCCATCCCCATTCCCATTAGCATCTTTTCTCATGTGTTTAATATTTTTCTTTGGATACATTTGTATTCCTCTATGGTATTTTTTTGCAGACTTATATAGTGTTATGTTGTAATTCTCATTCTGATCCTTTTTTTTATGTTTTTAAAGATTTTATTTATTTATTTGACAGAGAGCACAAGCAGGGGAAGCAGCAGGCAGAGGGAGACGGAGAAGCAGGCTTCCCCCTTAGCAGAGAGCTTTAGTGGGGCTCTATTCCAGGAACCTGGGATCATGACCTGAGCTCAAGGCAGACCTTAACTGGCTGAGCCACCTAGGCGCCCTGCATTCTGAACCTTTAAAAAAATTTTTTTGTTGAGAGAGAAAGAGTGCGCCGACATGCCGGGTAGGTGGTGGGGCAAGAGAGAGAGAGAATCTCAAGCAGAGTCCACACCCAGCATGGAACCTGACACTGGCTCCATCTCACCACCCTGAGATCATGACCTGAGCCGAAATCAAGAGTCAGACATTTAAGCGGCGCAGGTGCTGTTGGTCCATTTTTATTTAGCTCTATCTTTTTTAAAGATTTATTTATTTATTTTGAGAGAGAGTGTATGCACACACTTGCACGAGTGGGAGGGGCAGAGGGAGAGGGAGAGAGAATCTCAAGCAGACTCTGCACTGAGCATGGAGCCTGATGTGGGGCTTGACCTCATGACCCAGAGACCAAGACCTGAGCCCAAACCAAGAGTCTGACCCTCAACTGACTAAGCCACCCAGGAACCCCTGTTTAACTCTTTTTTTAAGTTCTGTCCATGTAGTTGTGTTTACATGTTACTTTTAGTTACTTTATTGTGTTTTACCACTAGTATCTACCACATTTTATTTTGTTCCTCTAGCGATAGATACCTAGTTTGTTATACTCATTGAACCACAAACAATGCTGTGATAAAAGTCCTAATATATACCTTCTCATGGACTTGTACAAGAGTTTCACTAGCTAAATACCAATAACTATAATTAATAGATCACAGAGAATATTCACACATAATTTCACTGAGTATTACATGATTGCTCCCTTCATATTCCCACTACAAAGTACAGCACTTAATATCTGTCTTTCAAACTTTTGTCAATTTGGTGGATGTGATGTGTTATCTTTTTTTTTAAAACCTTTTTTTTTTAATGATTTATTTATTTATTTGACAGAGAGCGCGCGCGCGCACACACCACAGGCAAGGAGAGGGGCAGGCCGAAGGAGAGGGAGAAGCAGGCTCCCAGGACCCTGGGATTATGACTTGAGCTGAATGCAGATGCTTAACCGAGTAAGCTACCCAGGCATCCCTTGATATCTTAACACATTAAGGGGCTTGTGGGTGTCTTAGTTTCTTAAGCATCTGACTGTTGATTTCAGCTCAAGTCATGATTTTAGGATTGTGAGAGCAAGCCCTGCATTGGGCTCTGTACTCAGGGAGGAGACTGCTTGAGATTCTCTCTCTCCCTCTGCCCCTCCCCGGCTAAAATAAATTAATAAATCTTAAAAAAAAAACACATTAGGTTTTTAGGTCTCTCTTAAATTTATATCTTCACTTTGACTTTTTCATTGATCTATATCTATACTCGCTGACTACCTGGTAGCTCCATCTGAGTCTCTGTTATCTCAGACTTAGCATTGCTAAGACAGACCTCTTTATTTTATCCTTTTTCTACTAAAAAAAATCTTCCAGTCTTTATTCACCAAAGGAACACCACTACCCACCCCTTTGCTTAAGCCAAAACCTGTCATTGCTTCTTTCCTTTTTCAATGGTCTCGACATCCAGTTCATCAACAAGTGCTAGCCATTCTAACTCCAGAATATATATTAAATCTGTCCCTGTCTTTTCTTTTCTTTTTTTTTTATTGTTACTAAAAAAATTTTTTTTCCAGTGTTCCAAGATTCATTCCCCGTTCCCCACAGCCAGTGCTCCACGCTTTAGGTGTCCCCAATACCCACCACCAGGCTCTCCCATCCCTCCACCCCCCTCCCTCCAAGTTCCTCAGTTTGTTTTTGTGTCCAAAGTCTCTGTTGTTTCATTTCCCTCCCTAGATTACCCTAGTTCCCATTTACTTTCCTTCTCCCACTGTCCTCCAGTTTACCCCTCATGCACCGCAAGTAAGTGAAACCATGCGATACTTGACTTTCTCTTCTTGGCTTATTTCACTCAGCATAATCTCTTCCAGTCCGGTCCATGTTGCTACAAAAGTTGGATATTCATCCTTTCTGA
>PITA01021576.1:0-32371 GCA_004023965.1 Spilogale gracilis
TTATATGCCAATATGTTTAACAACCTAGAAGAGATGGATACATTCCTAGAAACCTATAAACTACCAAGACTGAAACAGGAAGACATTGACAATCTGAATAGACCTATATCTAGTAATGAGATTGAAGCAGTGATCAAAAACCTCCCCAAAAACAAGAGTCCAGGCCCAGACGGATTCCCTGGGGAATTCTACCAAACATCCAAAGAAGAAATAACACCTATTATCCTGAAGATCTTTAAAAAAATAGAAATGGAAGGAAAACTTCCAAACTCTTTCTCTGAAGTCAGCATCACTCTAATCCCCAAACCAGACAAAGACCCCATCAAAAAGGAGAACTTCAGACCAATATCGCTGATGAATACGGATGCCAAGATTCTCAACAAGATCCTTGCTAACAGGATCCAACAGTACATTAAAAAGATTATCCTCCAAGACCAGGTGGGTTTTATCCCAGGGATACAGGGGTGGTTCAACACTCACAAAACAATCAACGTGATAGAACAAATCAATAAGAGAAGAGAGAAGAACCACATGGTACTCTCAATTGATGCAGAAAAGGCATTTGACAAAATACAACATCCATTCCTTATCAAAACTCTTCAAAGTATAGGAATAGAGGGAACATTTCTCAACCTCATAAAATCTATCTATGAAAAACCCACAGCGAATATCATCCTCAATGGGGAAAAACTGACAGCCTTTCCTCTGAGCTTGAGTAGATTTATTTTTAATGTGCTGCAGACCTCCATAGTGTTTTCCAGAGTGGCTGTACCAGCTTGCATTTTCACCAATATTGTAAGTGGGCTCCACTTTCTCTACATCCTTTCCAACATTTGCTGTTTCATAGTTTGTTAATTTTTTGCCATTCAGACTGGTGTAAGCTAGTATCTCACTGACGTTTTTATTTATATTTCCCTGATGGCTAGTGATGCTGAGCATTTTTTCATATGTCTGTTAGCCATTTAGATGTCTTCTTTGAAGAAATGTCCCTTCATGTCTCTGCCCGTTTTTAACTGAATTATTTGGGATTTGGAGCGTGTTGATTTTGAGTTCCTTATAGATCTTGGATACCAGCCCTTCATCTGTCATTTTTTTTCAAACATCTTATCCCATTCTGTGGGTTGCCTCTTAGTTTTGTTGACTGTTTTCTTTGTTGTGAAGAAACTTTTTATTGTGATGAAGTTCCAATAATTCATTTTAGCTTTTGTTTCCCTTGCTTTTGGAGACATGTCTTGAAATAAATTGCTGTGGTTGATGTTGAAGAGGTTATTGCCTAAGCTATCCTCCAGGATTTTGATGGATTCTTGTCTCATGGTAAGGTCTTTCATCCATTTTCAGTTTATCTTTGTGTATGATGTAAGAGAATTGTCCAGGTTCTGGACAATTTGGATGTAGCTGTCCAATTTCCCAAGCACCATTTTTGAATAGACTGTCTTTTTTTTCCATTGGATATTTTTTTTCCTGCTTTGTCAAAAATTTGTTGACCATAGAGTTGAGAGTCCATTTATAGAGTCTCTATTCTGTTCCACTGGTCTATGTTTCTGTTTTTGTGCCAATTACAATGCTGTCTTCATGATCATAGCTTTGTAATTGGGCTTGAATATAGCTTGAAGTAAGGCAATGTGATGCCTCCAGTTTTGTTTTTCTTCTTCAGCATTCCCTTTGCTATTCAGGGTCTTTTCAGAAACAGAAGGAAAACTTCTAAACATGTTCTCTAAGGGCACCATTACTCTAATCCCAAAACCAGGCAAAAATCCACCAACATTGTAAGAGGGTTCTCTTTTCTCCTCATCCTCTCCAACATTTTTTGTTTCCTGCCTTGTTAATTTTTGCTCTGGAAACTACATAACACTTATGAAAGAATTTCAAGAAGACACAAAAGGATGGAAAAACATTCCATATTCATGATTGAAAGAATAAACATTGTTAAAATGTCTATGCTGCCCAGAGAAATCTATACTTTTAACAGCATCCTGATAAAAATACCACTGGCAATTTTCAAAGAACTGGAACAAACAATCTTAAACTTTGTATGGAACCAGAAGAGACCCCAAAATGGCAAGGAAATGTTCATCACATTGCCTAATTTTAAGCTATATTACAAAACCAAGACAGAATGATACTGGCACAAAAACAGACACATAGAACGAACAGAATAGAGAACTCAGATATGGATCCTCAACTTTATGGTCAAATAATCTTCAACAAAGCAGGAAAAAAATTTCCAATGGAAAAAAAGACAGTCTCTTCAATAAATGATACTGGGAAAATCAGACATCTATCTACAGATGAAATTGATCTTTTACACCATACACAACGATAAACTCAAAATGGATGAAAGACCTCAATGTGAGATAGGAATCTGTCAAAATCCCAGGGAACATAGGCCGCAACCTTTTCAACAGTAGTCACAGCAACTTCTTTCAAGACACATCTCCAAAGGCAAGGAAAACAGAACTGAAAACGAACTGTAAAGATATAAATATAAGAAGCTTTTGCACAGCAAAGGACAGAGTTAACAAAACAAGGAGGCAATTCTTGGAGTAGGATTTTCCAATGATACTACAGATAAAGGGCTTGTATCCAAGATCTATAAAGTACCTCTCAAACTCAATACCAGGAAAAAATTATAAATATAGACATGGGTGAAGTGATTTATTAAAACTTAAATAGTAAAAGATAAATTTTAAATATTCATCTACATGTGTTTAATAAAGAAGACATTTGGGGCACCTGGGTGACTCAGTTGATTAAGCAACTGCCTTTGGCTCAGGTCATGATCCAGGAGTCCAGGGATTGAGCCCAAGATTGGACTCCTTGCTTGGTGGGAAGCCTGCTTCTCCCTCTCTCACCCTCTCTGCTTGTGTTCCTTCTCTAGATGTGTTTTTCTCTGTCAAATAAATAAATAAAATATTTTTTAAAATAAAGAAGATATTTAAAACAGCAGAAAAATATGTCTATTGGACAAATGTTAACATAAATCAGACCTGATTATTTTCCTATCACTTGAAATTCAATGTAAAAGGCAATAAAATGATCAGTGATAGATATTTCATCATTAAAAAGTAATAAAAATTTAAAAAGTCTCTAATAATTGATATATATTTGACATGTAGCAGTATGTAATTAAGATTTACAATATAATTATTTATAGACATATGCATAGGCATATTGTGAAATATTTAACACAATAAATTTAGAATAAAATTCTTTCAAGTCACATAATTGCCATCTTGTGGTTGTTGTTATGGTGAGAACTTTAACACTCTGTTCTCAGCAGCTTCAAATGTACAATACAGTATTGTTAACTGTAGTCATCATGCTGTATAGTAAATCCCCACAACTTGTTCATCTTATGACTGAAAGTGTTTACACTTTTACCAACATTTCCCCATATTCTCCACCCATCTATTTCTGGTAACCACAATTCCACGTTGTTCCAGCGAGTTTGATATTCTTATATTTCACATATCATGGGATCACATGGTATTTGTCTTTCTCTGCCTGTTTTGTCTCATGTAGCATAATGCCCTCATGGAGCATTCATGCCATAAATACAAGTTTATTTTTATGGCTGAATAATGCTCCTTTATATATTATTTATTTATTTATTTATTTATTATTATTTTTAAAGATTTTATTTATTTGGCAGAGAGAAACACAGCCAGAGAGGGAACACAAGCAGGGGGAGTGAGAGAGGGAGAATCAGGTTTCCTGCTGAGCAGGGAGCCCGATAGGGGCTTGATCCTGGATCTCCGGGATCATGACCTGAGCTGAAGGCAGTTGCTTAACCAACTGAGCCACCCAGGTGCCCCTATTTTTTATTTATTTATCTGTCAATGGACACAGGCTATTTCCATGTCTTTGGCATTATGAATAATTATAGCAGATTTTTTTTAGGTTTATTTATTTATTTATTTATTTATTTAAGAAATCTCTAACCCAACATGAGTTGGAGAACTCACAACCCCAAGATCAAGAGTTGCATGCTCTGTGGGCTGAGCCAGCCTGACACCTTGAATAATCAGATTTTAATGAAAACAGTTCTTAGATACACAGAATGCCAATTTCCAGACTTTCTCTGCTGTCTGATGGATTCATTTGAATCAATTCAAGTTGAAGAGATGTTACCACTAGTGTTATTGTCTCTCAGTCTGAAGCTTCAACAAGCTGTATTTTTGGGTCTTTAACTGGCTGGATATTGAGGATATTGCAGAGAATTCAGAGACTTGGGAATTTAAAATCTCTATAGTGAGTGGTGGAATTACAAAATAAATGCACTATAGCTTGCAGCTATTACTCAGAGAACTGCCTCTATTAGTAAGCGTATGCACGTGGGTCTGTTTTGGGGCTGTACCATGTCTCATTGGTCAGTTTCACTATTTTTGCATCAGTGCCACATTGTCCTAATTACTACAACTGAGAAATCATTTAAAATATCTTTTTTCTGGGGTGCCTGGGTGTTTCAGTTGCTTAAGCATCTGCCTTCAGCTCAGGTCATGATCCCGGAGTCCCAGGATAGAGTCCTGCATCAGGCTATCTGCTCAGCATGGAGTCTGCTTCTCCCTTTGCCCCTCACCCTCCTTGTGCTCTCTCTCTCCCTCTCACTTTCTCTCTCTCTGGCAAATAAGTAAATAACATGTTTAAAAAATAAAAATAATTTTAAAAAGCTATTTTATGCTTTTTCTATCATTTGCAATCTGTCCAGGTTTTATAACAACAAACTGGGTCATCTATTTTCTTTCTTTCTCTCTCTCTTTTTTTGTGGTATGATAATTTTACTTTATTTTTTTTATTATGTTCATCCATTTTCTTTGTGTTAAATGACCTTTTTAAAGATAAGCCAAAGAAGGGCGCCTGGGTGGCTCAGTGGGTTAAAGCTTCTGCCTTCAGCTCAGGTCATGATCTCAGGGTCCTGGGATCAAGGCCTACATCGGGCTTTCTGCTTGGCACGGAGCCTACTTCCTCCTCTCTGTCTGCCTGCCTCTCTGCCTACTTGTGATATGTGTCAAATAAATAAATAAAATATTAAACAAACAAACAAAAAGCCTTACTGGTAGAGGCTTGGAGACAAAGTGAAATAATTATATGCCTAGAGAGAGGCATGGAAACTATGGGAGGCTGGCACAGGGCTAGAGACAAATTCTAGAAAGCCAGGAAACTATCTAGCCAGAGACCGCTATCTGGTAAGGAAAATGGATTTTGGAATCAGAGACAGGACTAGAATTCAGTCTCTCTCTCTCTCAGACAGGTTCCATCTGAAGTATTCTTGGACAGCTTAACTCTCAGAAGACTCCTTTTACCCCCCAGTCACTGGTTAACAGCTTTAACACATAAACCACATTTTGTTAAATTCTGTTCCCCAAAGAACTATTTATGCCAGCTGACAGATAAGCCCCACAGCCTGCCTACTCCTAGAAGCTATGATCCAGGCCCAGTATGAGGATCAGTCCATATTGCACTTCTTCTGGTAGAGACACCACCTAATTTCTTGTGAAACCTGAGCTACTAGCCCTATAGCAGAAGTTCCCTGCTGCCCTCCTGGCTTTGCATCTGGTCTCACTTACCTCACAAAGATGTGACACACAAACTACTTTCTCTGTGTACTGTTCCATTTAAAGTCAGTCAGAGCCTGTTTACTTTTGAGGAATTTCTTTATTGGAGTTCCACCTTACCTCACAACGACTATCTGGCCCTTCATGGCCAAGACAGAGTAAGCTCTGAACAAAGTATTCATAACATTTTCCAATAGACAATGCATACATGTAGTGCATGAAATCCTTACAATAACACATTCCAAAAACAATCAAACATTTAACAGGATTATTAAGAAGCATGAATTTTCTCCAATCCCTCCATTATCAATAGCTACTTAGCTTTCTAACTCTTCCAATAAAATCACTTTCTCAGCATTCCTATTCACAGGAATCCCTGAATCAATTATTCTTGTATAGGTGCAAATTCACATTGAAGACCTGTCCCATTAATTATTTAATGTGCTGAATTTATGGCTATGGTAGAACCTTGTTTGTATTTGTAGCACAATGTGTGAAGTTTTCACTCATCACACTTCATCATTCATTGAGGGGGTTCACTTGAAATTTTTAAGTTTTGCCCATTCAACCAGTGTATTACAACTATATAGTTCAATCCACTTACATGTTTAAAATGACTATTTCCTGCTAGATTCATGTATATATTTTTTAATCTTCCTACAAAATCCTGGCTTCTTTCCAGGGTGGATCCTTTTGTGTTGGTCAAGAACTGATCTGTAATTGAAAGATTTCCCACACTCGCAATTATAGGGCTGCTGCCCATGATGGATGCTTTTATGGTTAATAAAACAGAGTGTGAGATGTATGCCTTCCCACACTCATCACATTCATAGGGTTTCTTCGCCTGTGTGAATCTGTTTATGCACTGTGAGGCCTGAGCTGTTCCTGAATGCCCTTCCACATCGATCACATATATAAGGTTTTTCCCCTGTGTGGATCCTCTTGTGTTGAGAAAGGAGTGAACTGTAATTGAAAGATTTCCCACACTCCATGCATTTGCAGGGTTTTTCCCCAAGATGGACTCTTTTATGGCTTATAAGAGTTCTGCTTGAGAAAAAAACTTTTCCACATTCATCACATGTGAAGGGTGTCTTGCCAGGGTGGGTACGTTTATGGTTAATAAGGCTAGAGTGTGAGATGTAGGCTTTTCTACACACATCACATTCATAGGGCTTCTCCCCAGTATGGATTCTTTTATGCACTTTAAGGCTTGAGTTGTTTCTAAAGACCTTCTCACACCTGTCACATTCACAAGGTTTCTCTCTAGTGTGGAGCCTTTTGTGTTGAGAAAGCAGTGAAGTGTAATTAAAAGATTTCTCACATACATCACATTTGTAGGGCTTCTCCCCAAGATGATTTTTTTTTTTGTGGTTTATAAGGGTACAGTATGTGATGAAGGCTTTTCACACTCGTCACACTTATAGGGCTTTTCCCCAGGGTGTACCCTTTTATGATTTGTAAGGCTTGAGAGTGAGTTGTAGGCTTTCCCACATTCTCCACATTTGTAAGGTCTCTCCGCAGTGTGGGAGCCTGTTTCCTCCTCTCTCTCTGCCTGCCTCTCTGCCTACTTGTGATCTCTCTCTCTGTGAAATAAATAAAATCTTAAAAAAAGATATGCCAAAGAAAATATTGATTACATATAGCTCTTTCAAATACACTTTTTCACTGAGACTATTTCAGCCTAGTGAAAGCACTTAGTGAAAATCTGTGAAAATTTTAGAGGCAGTTCTCTGAGTAATAGCTGCAAGCTATAGTGCATTTATTTTGTAATTCCACCACTCACTATAGAGTCTTTGAATTCCCAAGTCTCTGAATTCTCTGCAATATCCTCAATATCCAGCCAGTTAGAGACCCAAAAATATAACTTGTTGAAGCTTCAGACTGGAAGAGACAATAACACTAGTAGTAACATCCCTTCAACTTGAACTGATTCAAATGAATCCTTCAGACAGCAGAGAAAGTCTGGAAATTGACACTCTGGAAATAAAAAAAATAAAATAAATTGTTCTTAAGAAAGATATAAAAGATAAATCTACTAACTTCACAAAACACAAAAAACAACAAAAATATATAACATATAATACATGCTTATTACATATAATATATTAAAATATAGAATTAATATATATAAATTATATATCAAAATAGATGTAATAAAGTAGATTTATTTGTTTATTTATTTAATAGTATATTTCTTTGCATGGTTGTCCTTTCTTACTCCTAGTCCTTTGTATAGGGAGTAAATTACTTCATATTCCATATGCCATGTTCAATCAATATCCTCTATTTTATATGATCAAGTGTTATGAAGGAGAGTGCCTAAAATTCAGTAAAAATTTTTATTATAAAGGCAAAGAAAATATTTTGTCTTCTTTTGTCTAATTTTTTTTTTACTATTAATCTAAATGGGGTATTTTTGAGCAGATACAAAATAGCAAGTTATCAAATACATTAACTGTATAGATAAAAAGTAGGCTCTCTTCTTCCCTAAGTTCCTCCTTAAAGCAGGATAATTAAATCCTTGGAAATAGCACCATGGAGACTACAATCCAGTACTTGAACATGCTAGATATGTCTTTGAACTTCTTTTTTTTTCATCCAGTGCTTCCCAGCTTGCACTAGATTAAACACACTTGATATAATTTTTTTTTATTGTTACTTAATTTTTTTCCAGTGTTCCAAGATTCATTCCCCATTCCTCACACCCAGTGCTCCATGCTTTAGGTTTCCCCAGTACCCACCACTAGGGTCTCCCATCCCTCTACCCCCCTCCCTCCAAGTCCCTCAGTTTGCTTCTGTGTCCAAAGTCTCTGTTGTTTTTATTCTCTCGCTGGATTACCCTAGTTCCCATTTACTTTCCTTCTCCCACTGTCCTCCAGGTTACTCCTCATGCACCGCAAGTAAGAAAACACACTTGATATAATTTTAAACCAGCTGCTAGTCTTTTGCAGTTGGGTGAATAAACTTATACTTTCCTTTAAAAAAACTTATTTTTTAATAATAATTTATTTTAGTTTTTCAGTGCTCCAAGATTCATTGTTTATGCCCCACAGCCAGTGCTCCATGCAATATGTGCCCTCCTTAATACCCACCACCAGGCTAAGATGTATGGAAAAGATATGCATATGTATCCCTGCATGTACACACACACACACACACACACACACACACACACTCAGAAGTAGATATTATAACTTATATTTAGGACTCAATTTTATAACTATTTATGATGAGCTACATAGGATTCAGCATATTTCTTATGTCATCTTTCTTTGGTTTTCTGGTTAGAGACATGAAAATATGTGCAAACAATAGGACTATTTTAGTGTTTATATGAGACTATGTATATATTAAGAAGTTAACAGAAAACTTGCCCCATAATACATTCTTTACCTTCTCCCTTTGAAGATTTTCTTATGTACAAAAGGACTTTATATTTGAAAAGAGTATGATTTATTCCCATTCAATTTACCCTCCTTTTCTCTCTGGTCCTCTGCTCTATTCCTTATGTTCCATATATGAGCAAAACTATAGGACAATTGTCTTTCTTTGTTTGACTTATTTCATTTAGCATAATCTTCTCCAGTTTCATCCATATGAGTGCAAATTCTGGATATTTATCCTTCCTAATGGCTGAGTATTATTCCATTGTACATATGAACCAAATCTTCTTTATCCATTCAACTGTTGCAATGCATCTTGTTCTTTCCACAGTTTGGCAATTGTGGACACTGCTGTTATGAATATTGGAGAGCATATGCCCCTTCTTTTCACCACATCTGTGTCTTTGGGGTAAATATCTAGCAGTACAATTGCTGGGTAATAGGGTAGCTTTATTTTTAATGTCTTGAGGAACCTCTATATTGTTTTCCAGAGTGACAGTACCAGACTGCATTCCCACCAACACTGTCAGGTTACCCTTGCCACATCCTTGTCAACATTTGTTGTTTCCTGTCTTCTTATTTTTTGTCATTCTAGCTGGGGTAAGGTGGTATCTCATTGTGGTTTTGATTTGTGTTTCTCTGATGGCTAGTGATGTTGGATATTTGTTCATGTATCTGTTATCCATTTGAGTGTCTTCTTTTTTAAAAATATTTTATTTATTTATTTGACAGAGAGAAACACAGCAGGAGAGGGAACACAGCAGAGGGATTGAGAGAGGGAGAAGCAGGCTTCCCACCGAGCAGGGAGCCTGATGTGGGGCTCGATCCTGGGTCTCCAGGATCATGTCCTGAGCTGAAGGCAGTTGTTTAACCAACTGATCCACCCAGGTGCCCCAAGTGTCTTCTTTAGATAAAGGTCTGTTCCTGTCTTCTGCCCACTTTTTGGCAGGGTTTTGTTTTTTGTTTTTTTAAGTGTTGAGTTTGAGAAGTTCTTTGTAGATCATGGACAGCAGCCCTTTGTCTGTAGTGTCATTTGCAAATATCTTCTCCCATTCCACGGGTTGCTTGTAGTTTTGTTGACTGTTTCCTTTGTTGTGCAGAAGCTTTATATCTTGATGAAGTCTCAATAGTTTATTTTTGCTTTTGTTTCCCTTGCTTTTATAGACATGTCTTGCAAGAAGTTGCCGTGTCCAAGGTTGAAGAGGTTACTGTACATGTTCTTCTCTAGGATTTTGATGGATTCCTGTCTCACATTGAGATATTTAATCAATTTTGACTTTCATTTTTCTGGATGTGGCTGTCCAGTTTCCCAAGACCATTTATTGAAGAGACTGTCTTTTTTTTCCATTGGTTCTTCTTTTCTGCTTTGTCACAGTTTAGTTGGCGATAGAGGTGAGGGTCAATTTCAGGTCATTCTATTCTTTTTCCATTGATCTGTGCATCTGTCTAATGCCAGTACTATGCTGTCTTGATGATCACAGAAATCAGAGATGGAGATAAACCATGAGGTACTCTGGACCCCAAGGAACAAACTGAGGGTTATAAAAGGGACGGTGTGGGGGATGGGATAACCAGATGATGGGTATTGAGGAGGACATGTGTTATGATGAGTACTGGGTGTTATAAGCAACTAATGAATCAATGAACACTACATCAAAAACTAATGTTAACCTATATGTTGGCTAACTGAACACAATAAAAAAAGAAAAAGGAAAATGATATTTAAAAAATCCAAGAAAAAGAGAAAAGAGATTTCATACTAAAATTTGTCAAGTTTGTTATTCAGCTACTAGAGACTAACACTTTTTAATGAGACTTTAATTATTGAATTTTCATAATATTTTAGCTCAGTTAGCTTTATGAAGGACCATATTGTTTTAGATAACAAGTGATCTAAAGTAAATGTCAATTGTAGATCTGAATGTAGTATGGAAGAAAATCAGTCATATAAAATTTGGCATATGCTATAGGAAATGTTTCCATATGGACTATATAGATGCATAGAAACAATGCTCAACAGGACTGATGGAGCAGCTCTGGGGAAAGGTTGTTCTAAAACTATTATTTCAAGGCAAGGGAGATTTTTGAGCATGTTGAAATGGTGATGATGGAGGGTAAAGAGGCAGAGATTAACAGGTAGGACAAATGAACAGTCACCAGAGTACGATCCCTGGAGGCATGCAGGGTTAGTCTCGGGGATGCAGGAGGATTCACTTCCCATCATCATCCTCTAAAACCTGAGGAGACAGGAAGGAGGAAGAAGGTATGAGTTTCAGGCAGGGGGGAAAAGGAAGATGGGGGTGTTTCTCCTGCAGACTGTAATTTCTGGAATCTTCTTCATAAAGCATATGGATGGTTCATTTGCTAAGATGGAGGGGGAAATGGTGGCAAGGAGCTTGAGAAGAAGCAGGGCTTGAATTCTGCTGCCTGTGTACCGGCAAGAGGCATTCCCCAGCTGAGATGGGAGGCCAGAAATTCAAGCTCCACTAGCAGATATATTCCATGATGGCAGAGCCTTTCTCTGGGTGGGCAGCAGCCACATCACCAACATTCAGTTTGGTACACTTTCTGAATGGATATGTCATGACAACAATCTGCGACATTTCTTTTCCTCAGTACCATTTTGGGGGCCCAGAGAGAAAAGCCTTAAAGCGATTCAGTAAAGCTGCAGTTGAGGGTTCAAGGGTAACCTGGCAGGACTTCAAAGATGGGCCAGGGAGCATCAGACAAACACGCAAGGAACAGTGGGTCTCACCTTGAAAGCAACATGTAGAGAGATGGGTGAGAGGCAAGGACAGAGCTGATTGGCAGAAGTTCACTCCAGGCTTTAAGGAGATGGTGTGAGAGGTAACAAGAAGCTATGACAATCATCCAAGGGAATGATAAGGGGTCAGAGAGTCCTGGGAGACGCCAGCTGGAGCAGAGGGTCAGTTTCAAGAAGACAAACACCTAAGGAACAGCTTTACGAGAGTCACGGAGCACTCCCCTCTATCTGGGGCGGGAGGTGCTGGGCTGAGCCATCTGGGAGCGTGCTCCATGGATCTGTGGAGCCCCAACAGCCACTTCCATAGTCCCCCTCCCCAACAGGCCTCACAGTCTCAGCTGGGTGGGAGCCGCTTCTCCTGCGGGCTCACCAAATTTCAGTGCTGTATTTAAAAGCCAAAGAACTTGAAAATAAGCCCCAGCCCAAGGAGGAAGTGATATTGGCATTAACTAAAAGGAATGTTTTCATCCTGCAATAAAAACCCTGTGATCCTGGGACACAATTTGCATAAACAGTTTGGCTATAAACAACCTCACCAGAAACTGGTATTTACATATAGAACAACTCAGTCAAAACCCAATTAAAGGCTCTGATGGATCAAGAGTTGTCAAAACATTTAAAAGGTTTCACAGCAGCCAGGCGATTAATATCTCTCTGCTGGACCAGACATTCTTGATTTCTCCCTCAATCTACTCTTGGTCTCCTACCAGACCCGGAGACCGCCTCCCCATCAGCCCATCCCTGGCCTGGCAGACTGCCCTCCGATAAGAAGGAGAGATCTCAAGGGAGCCCCCTGGTCTTGGCAAATACTTGGCAGAGGAGGGAACAGGGTCCAGGGCAGGAAAGCGGGGACTAGAGTCCTGTGCAGAGTCTGGACACATGATGCCATCAAGAGGGTCTGCTCAGATAAGACAGGACTTCAGGAGGGCCCAGGCAGTAATGGTGCCTGAAGTCCATGATCACCGCTGTGGTTCTAAGTTCCAGAGTTTCTAACAAAAGGTTGCAGAGCAAGATACGAAATTGGGCCCCCAGCCCATGGAGAGGACTTGTGCTGGTCAGGGCCTGAGGCCATCCACAGAGACCGACCTAGTCGACAGGATGGGAAAATGGCGGATGGCTTTAACGGGAGGGGGAGCCTTGGAGCAACAGGTGTAGACAGGGCATCATGGAGACCAGTGGGAAGCCTGAAGTAGCATCCGCAGTGCTCTCGATGCCACTGGGTCAGCTGAGCCTTTGGAAGATCCTTTGCAGGGCATGCTGTCTGGCTGCTCTCTATAGTACTTACAATGGACTTGGGGGCCCTACATTGCCCAGATTCTTAAAAATTGAGAACTTATAGGGGCATCTGGGTGGCTCAGTCAGTCAAGCATCCAACTCCTGATTTCAGCTCAGGTCATGATCTCAGGGTCATGAGATAGCTTCCCACATTGGGCTCCATGCTCAGGGCCATGTCGCTTAAGATTCTCTCTCTCTCCCCTTCTTCCTCTGCTCCTCCCCTGCTCATGTGTATACACGTGCATGCACTCTCTCTAAATAAGTAGATAAATAATATATACAATATATAATATATAAATAAAAACTGAGAAGCCCCCCCCAAAAAAGAACAACACAGTCTTGCTTATCAGCACCGTTTCCTACACAAGGGATCTTAAATGATAACAGTAAGTTAAGCAACTTGATTGTACTTGGAACAAAGAATGGCCTGAAGACAGAACAATTATAAAGTTGGTATAGTGAATAAGGGACAATATGTACAATGCAAAGAGAATACAGTGTAAGTGCCTGTCAATATTTTGATTGCTAAGGCATCCATATCAAAAGACATCCATCTAAAATAAACATACTGTCAGCTATATGACACATTTACTAGCAAAACAACCAGATACCAAACTAGCCACCACCCTTCCCTAACAGCCATGAAGTTCTTTTCAGAAAACCCTGGCTGACTTGGATAACTGGGTACTTTGTTGACCATGCCCCAATTTCCTGAGCCCTAATTCCCACTATTGTGCTTCAAATTAGCCAAAAATAAGTGACCCATTGAAACCTCAGGCACCCCATCCATAAGCCCTAATAAAAGCAGACTCCAAATCCTCTCCTCCTCTCCCTCCACAATCTCATTCCGTGGCTCTCAGGCATGGAGTGTACCCTCAGAAATTGTAAGTAAAGTGTATTTTTTTTCTAATAGTTTTTGCTGAAGTACATCCAGTGATCATAACCCAAACCACAAGAGTCAGTCCAGCCACAGAATTGGCCCCAATGGGGGAAATGTGTGTGGAGTCTCACTATAAAGAGAGTTTACAAAAGAGGGAAAGCTCTTCCATAATTAAAGCCAAAGGACTCAATGCTCTGTGGAAGTAAAAGATTTAAAGACCATGATACCATGAGATGGCTCATTTTCTGGAAACGTGGCTCCTTTTTGACCACTTTAGTAGCTGCTTCTGACTATTTTCAAGAAGATACAGAAGGAAAGATTATTGTTTTTAAAAAACCCTAGAATTTATTTGGTGAATATATGTCCTGATCACCAACTGTAAGTTTAACAAGTAAGACAAACTCTTCTTTTTTGACAAACTGTTACCTTCTTTATTGAACTCAGATAGCTTTTTGTGTTTAAGAAATGGGATAATGTATATAAAAAGTTTTATAAAATTATAAAGGATTATACAAGTATAAATATCCACTCTGTGTTAAAATTACCATGTATACTATTTATACATTCACTGTATTTTTGGCAAATTTTCACCACACACTGGGAATGCCATAATTCCATCACACTTCTGGGCTCTCTTTCTCCCTGATGCAAAAATAAGGGAGAAGAGAAATAAGAGACTCATTCTCCTTAATGATTACATTATGTTGAAATTATAAAATATATTTATTTAAGCTTTTATGGTGAATGTAAGTATTTGCCAGTTAGTAGATATACACCTCAAAATGTCTTCACAGAAACTGTTTCATCTGATGACTTATATATATTACTTTAAAAGATACTTAATAAAAATTCAGACCTGAAATATTCCTTAAAAACCATCCAGTGCAAACTTTTTGTTTATAAATTACTGGGGTAAAGTAATTTGACTCAAAACAGAACTGAGTTTCCTACTTATGTTCTGTATACTTTATAAAATATACCAATTAATGAAATTTTTCAATGCAGTATAATAAAGGTGAAAGAAAATAATTTAGTGAAACTTGATTTAACAAAATTTTACAGTATGTAAAACATTTTTAAAATCTGGAACTATGTGGCACCTGGGTGACTCATAGGGTTAAGTCTCTGCCTTTGGCTCAGGTCATGATCCCAAGGTCTTGGGATTGAGCCCCACATTGGGCTCTCTGTTCAGCAGGGAGCCTGTTTCCTGCTCTTTCTCTGTCTGCCTCTCTGCCTATTTGTGATCTCTCTCTGTCAAATAAATAAATAAAATCTTTAAAATAAAATAAAATAAAATCTGTAACTATGGAATATGCCGGGATGTGTGGATGAGAAGCTTTATGTCAGTTTATATCACAAGTTGAAAAGCTAGACCCAGTGTAGTCAGGCATTCTCCCAAATATCTGTGCTGACCTAGATTCCTTCACTAGTTCCATGATTTATGCTGTCTCTCTTTCTTCCATTTCCATTAATATTTAAAAGTCTCTAATAATCACAAGCCATCTATCGTAAATGTATTTTTCTCTTTCTATTTTCAACTCTATTTTATCAGTCATTTTCCTCATATACCTCTACTTCTCAGAATAGTTCTCAGGTATCCACTCTGCCCTTAGAAGTATACATTATTTAATTTGATGCACATAGTAATACATCTAAGTTGTGGTACTAAGTAGAAAAAATTTCCTTGATAATCACTTAATTTTAGAAAAATGAATTATGCTATTCTGGCTCTGTGATCTGATTCCTATACATATCCTGGATCATGTTTGCCATGCAGTCTGTATCACATTCTAGTATATCTCTGATTCTGCCTGTCTTGAACTACAATAGGTTAGATTCTACTCATCTTTAACTACAACATGTTAGTTATTTCTCAAGGATGACTTCACTTACTGTGGTGGAACCCATGCCCCTCCATTCCCCAAAATAGCACATTGCAGTGAAGGTTTAAAGAATGTAGAGGGGTTCTCTTTTGTTCCCTAGAGATGACACCACTCAACTTATTTAATTGCAGCAAGGTGAAATCAATTTCTCAAAACAAACAAACAAAAGATAGAACAAAGTCTCCTCTTTCCATACAAGTTGGGAGAAACAAAATTATTCTCAAAACAGAAGTGAATATCTTTTCATTTCTTAAGAAAATAGTTTAATAGATGTTTATATTAAGATATGACTTCAAGGCTTTGTGTGAGATAAAAAAGTTAAAATGTACAGTATTAAATCCTACTTCTAATTACAGTCCTCCTATGGAGGTAATGATATTGATCCCAGTCTTTCACTGGGCTGGTGTGACATAATGGGAAGTCGATGGGATTATGGGGGGAATCAAAAGAACAGGAATTCTACAGTCACTGAGAACACAAGCTAGAGGTGTGATAGGAAAAAAAACTACATAAAGGTGAGAAGGAAATTTCCTGTGATCAGGGACACTCATAAAATTACCAATAGATATGTAATACCTCTTTTTCTACAAGGTTCTCTATTGACCTGTCACTGTAAGTCAGTAAACTTTCATGTACTTTGGTTTTCTTTATGGAAAATAAATAAAAACCTTATTAAAGTTTTTGTTTATAGAGTTTGAATGGGGAAAAAACTAGAAAGCCCTGGATCAAGTGACATAATTTATTGTGACTAAGGAGGAGTTAACTGAAGTTTGGTGACAAGGTTGGACACATGCATCTAGTACAATACCTACTTGAGGGCATTGCCACAGTATGTACTTGAAAATTAATAAATAATAATAATAAATGATATTTAATAAATAAGCCTGAGTCTTCTCTGGAAATTCCAGATAAGGCAAATTATCTAGAATGATGTGGAGAAATCAGACCTTCAGCTCTGACTTCATCCTGTTGGGAATCTTCAATTACAGTCCCACCCACATCTTCCTCTTCTCACTGGTCTTGGGCGTATTTTCAGTGGCCTTCTTGGGAAACACTGTCATGGTTCTCCTCATTTACCTGGACACCCACCTCCACATCTCCATGTACTTCCTCCTCAGCCAACTCTCCCTCATGGACCTCATGCTCATCTGCACCACTGTACCCAAGATGGCCTTTAACTACTTGTCTGGAAGCAAGTCAATATCGCTGGCAGGTTGTGGAACTCAGATATTCTTCTGTCTGTCCCTGCTTGGAGCTGAATGTTTCCTATTGGCTGTCATGGCCTATGACCGGTATGTGGCTATATGCCATCCTCTTCGATACACCATCCTCATGAATCATAAACTCTGTGTCCTCATGACTGTTGCTTCCTGGATCCTGGGCTCCCTTGATGGCATTATTGTACTTGTAGCAGCCCTGTCACTCTCTTTCTGTAACTCTCTGGAAATTCATCACTTTTTCTGTGATGTTGCTGCCCTTTTCCCTCTATCTTGCACAGACACCTCTGATTTTGAAAGACTGCTTTTCATTTGCTGTGTGGTGATGCTAGTATTACCAGTATCTGTGATCATTATTTCCTATTCACATGTCCTTCGAGCTGTCATCCGCATGAACTCTAGAGAAAGTCGTCGCAAAACCTTCACCACCTGTTCCTCCCATCTGTCTGTTGTTGGACTCTACTATGGTGCTACCATGTTCATGTACATGAGACCAGCTTCTATTCATACACCAGACCAGGACAGGATAGTATCTGTCTTCTATACCATCCTCACCCCCATGCTGAACCCTCTCATCTACAGCCTCCGCAACAAAGAAGTATCCAAGGGACTTCAGAAACTACTGAGGAAAGGAAAGTTAATGTAACTTCATCAAATATCTTTGAATGTTGACCCTATTCAACATCTACATCCTTCTAATTGGACTCTTTTTCCATTTCTGTTCAATTTTACAATAGCTTTATTTAGTACAATATGTAAAAATTATAGGCAAAGTATGTTGGATTTGGAGATAATCACATATTATCATTTTATCCCCACTGAATTTCAGTTCTATCACTGGTTGATAGCTATGAGTACTTAACTTTAGAATACTTCACATTGAGCCTGGTATAAGTCTGATGATCTTTGCTTTATTTAAGAAAAAAAAGTTAGAGTCCATCAATTGATTTTTGCTCTGCTTTCTCATTGCTTAATGATCATTTAACTATATACACTTGTTTTCAGATATACTTTTCCTCAGACCTCTGTAATGACTGTTCCTGAGTCTTCTCTACTTAATTCCCAAGCATGTAGAAGGTGGGAGTTATAGTGTTATCAGCTCCTTCGTTCAAGTTTTAAGGCCATGTAAAATAGTTCTTAGAAATATCTGTTTTGGGGGTGCCTGGGTTGCTCAAAGGATTAAGCCTCTGCCTTTTGCTCAGGTCATGATCTCAGGGTGCTGGGATCGAGCGCCACACCCGGCTCTCTGTTTGGTGGGGAGCTTGCTTCCCCCTCTTTCTTTGTCTGCCTCTCTGCCTATTTGTGATCTCTCTCTCTCTGTCAAATAAATAAATAAAATTTAAAAATACACATTTTTAACTTTTAAATTAAAAATGACTGTTATTAAGAGTTTATATAAAAATGTCTATTTTTAGATGATACAACCTTCATCTTTATTGTGATTGATTCTATTTCTCAGTACTTTATAGCAATAACTAGAATAAATTTGAAGATTAGAAAATTATTTCCTGAATTTGCCAATTATGATTTTTTTAAACCTCAAAATTTTTTATTGATATATAACTTTTGCAAAACTCAATTGTGATAAAATGAATTTAGATTTTTAAAACATTTTTGTATGATTTCTGTTGAAGAACTGTCATTTGTACATTCTATGATCACTTTCATTTCTTTCTTTCTTTCTTTCTTTCTTTCTTTCTTTCTTTCTTTCTTTCTTTCTTTTTATTGTTACTTAAATTTTTTTTCCAGTGTTCCAAGATTCATTCCCCATTCCCCACACCCAGTGCTCCACACTTTAGGTGTCCCCCGTACCCACCGCCAAGATCTCCCATCCCTCCACCCCTCTCCCTCCAAGTCCCTCAGATTGTTTCTGTGTCCAAAGTCTCTGTTGTTTCATTTCCCTCCATAGATTACCCTAGTTCCCATTTACTTTCCTTCTCCCACTGTCCTCCAGTTTACCCCTCATGCACCGCAAGTAAGTGAAACCATGCGATACTTGACTTTCTCTTCTTGGCTTATTTTACTCAGCATAATCTCTTCCAGTCCAGTCCATGTTGTTACAAAAGTTCGATATTCATCCTTTCTAATGGAGGCATAGTATTTCATTGTATATATGTACCACATCTTCTTTATCCATTCATCTGTTGATGGGCACCTTGGCTCTTTCCACAGTTTGGCGATTGTGGCCATTGCTGCGATGAACACTGGGGTGCATATGGCCCTTCTTTTCACTACATCCATATCTTTGGGGTAAATGCCCAGTAGTGCAATTGCAGGGTCATAGGGTAGCTCTATTTTTAATTTTTTAAGGAATCTCCACACTGTTTTCCAAAGTGGCTGCACCAGTTTACATTCCCACCAACAGTGTAAGAGGGTTTCCCTTTCTCCGCAGCCTCTGCAACACTTGTTGTTTTCTGTCTTGTTAATTTTGGCCATTCTGACTGGTGTAAGGTGGTATCTTAGAGTGGTTTTGATTTGAATTTCCCTGATAGATAGTGACGTTGACATTTTTTCATGTGTCTCTTAGCCGGTTGTATATCTTCTACGGAGAAGTGCCTCTTCATGTCTCTTGCCCATTTTTTGATGTGTTCATCTTCTTTTTGGGTGTTGAGTTTGAGATCTTTATAGATCTTTATAGGTCTTGGATACCAGCCCTTTGTCTGTAGTGTCATTCGCAAATATCTTCTCCCATTCTGTGGGTTGCCTCTTTGTTTTGTTGTTTCCTTTGCTGTACAGAAGCTTTTTATTTTGATGAAGTCCCAGAAGTTCATTTTCGCTTTTGTCTCCTTTGCCTTTGGAGACGTGTCCTGAAAGAAGTTGCTGTGGCCGATGTCAAAGAGGTTACTGCCTATGTTCTCTTCCAGGATTTTGATGGATTCCTGCCTCACGTTGAGGTCTTTCATCCATTTTGAGTTTGCCTTTGTGTGTGGTGTAAGAGAATGATCTAGTTTCATTCTTCTATATGTAGTTGTCCAATTTTCCCAGCACCATTTATTGAAGAGACTGTCTTTTTTTCACTGGATATTATTTCCTGCTTTGTCAAAGATGATTTGACTATAGATTTGTGGGTCCATATGTGGGCTCTCCACTCTGTTCCATTGGTCTATTTCTCTGTTTTTGTGCCAGTACCATGCTGTCTTGGTAATCACAGGTTTGTAATAAGGCCTGAAGTCAGGTAATGAGATACCCCCAGCTTTGCTTTTCTTCCTCAGCAATTCCTTAGCGATTCGGGGTCTTTTTTGGTTCCATATAAATTTTAGGATTGTTTGTTCTAACTTTCTGAAGAATATTGGTGGAATTTTGATTGGAAGTATAGAGAAATTAAGGTAATCTGTGAGAAACAGGGAAATATTGCTTCAATTTTCAGAATGTGGACAATTCAGATATGCAACTTGCAATGAATTCTTAAAAATTTGGTTACATCAAATTGTAGTAACTCTGTGGAGCATTAAAACATTGTGGACATTTAAAGACCATATAAATTCTCTTAGAGAAACTTTTAACTTCAATTTTGTAGGATAATTTACAGGCTGCTATCTTTTTTTTTCAGGTTGTTATATTTCCAAATCTGAATTAAAATCATTATTGGCAGAAAAAAACTGAGGGACTTGGAGGGAGGGGATGGAGGGATGGGAGAGCCTGGTGGTGGGTACTGGGGACACCTAACGCATGGAGCACTGGGTGTGGGGAATGGGGAATGAATCTTGGAACACTGGAAAAAAAATTTAAGTAACAATAAAAAGAAGGCTCAGAGATTTTTCAACAGAAACTACAAGTCAGAAGAAAGTTTCATGATACATACAAAGGGCTTAATGAAAAAAAAATTATGCAGCCAAAAATACTCTATACAGCAAGGATATCATTCAGAATAGGAGAGATGAAGAATTTCTCAGACAAACAAAACCTAAAGGAATTTGTGAGCAGTAAACCAGCCTGACAATAATTATTAAAAGGAACACTTTGAGTGTAAAAGAGACACCAAAGTTGACACTACAGTTACAGGAAACACAAAAACAGTAAAAATGAATATTTCTGTTAAAAAATCAGTCAAGAAACTAAAAAAAAAAGATATAAAACATAATAACATATTTAAAATATAGGGAGTAGAGGAGAAAAGAGTGGGTTCAAAATTAAATGATTCACAATTTAATATGGACTCCTATATGTAGAGAAGTTATATATAAAACTAATGGCATCCATATACTGAAAAAAAAAACAATAAAAATATACAAAGAATGAAGAGAATCAAATCCAAATATATCATTGAAGAAAATCAGCAAAACATGAGGAAAAACATAAAAAGGAACAGAGAAAGTCTGCAGAAACATCACAAACCAAACAATAATTATTTTGAATGTGCGTGGGTGTAAGGGGCACACGAGTGGCTGAGTTTGTTAAGAATCCAACTATGGCTTTGGCACAAGGCATGATTTCAGAGTTGTGAGTTTAAGTCCTGCATTGGGCTGCATAGGGGGCCTGGAGACTACTTAAGATACTTCCTCTCCCTCTCTCCCTGCTACTCTTCCTGTCTTAAAAAGAAAAAAAAAAGATATAGGGTGTCAGAATGGATAAAAAAAGAAAGATCTACCTATATGCTGCCTACAAGTGACTCATTTTAATCCTAATGACACATGCAGATTGTGAGGGGATAGAGAAACATCTATCATGCAAAAGGATGTCAAAATAAAGCCAGAGTAGCAATAATGTGACAAACAGACTTCAAAACAAAGACAGTGAGACAAAGAACAAGATATAATAATAAAGGAGATAATCCACCAAGAAGATGTAACTGTTATAAATATTTAAGCACCCAATATAGAAGCACCTAAATGCATAAAACAGTTAATAATCAACATAAGGGAAATAATCAATGAAGATACAATAGTAGTAGGAGAGTTTAACCCCACACTAAATCAATACACAGATAAGCCAAACAGAAATTCAACAAGGGAGAAAAAATGGCTTTGAATGACACACTGGAACAGATGAAAAAATATTTAATTCCTACCTCAAGCCATAGAAAAATTCCTAGAAGTAATGTTAATACAAAAGCACTAATCACTGAGCCCAGACTGAGATCCCTAAATAGCAATTCTTACTAAAAGGAATCAAGTCTCTTTGGAAAAATGGCTGATGCCACATCCTGGCAAGAAATGTACAAGATTAGCCCAGAATATTTTATACTGGAAAGTATTAAGAAAGTGATCAAAGACCACTGTGGTTGTGTTAAGGGGACTCAGGAGGCTTATTTTATTGTATTATATATATATATATATATATATATATATATATATATATATATATATATATATATATATTAATTACAGTCCTTCATTTCATTGTATGCATCTCAGTCTTCCAATAGCCTAAATAAAAATGATTATTTTTTATTATGCTATAATAATCACCATACAGTACATCATTAGTTTCTGATGTAGTGTTCTATGATTTATTGTTTGCATATAGCACCCAGTGTTACTGTGCATCAAAAGAATAATGAATCCAGTCAGAGAAATAAAAATACCACATGGTTTCAGTAATATATGGAATTTAAGAAATAAAACAAATGAGCAAAGGGAAAAAAAGAGGAGAGTGTTGTTGTTTTTTTTTTTTTAAAGAAAGTGTTGGAGGGGGGGCAGAGGGAGAAGGAGAGAGAGAATCCCAAGCAGGCTTCATACTCAGCACAAAACCTGATGTGAGGCACAGTCTGACAACCCTGAGATCATGACCTGAGCTTAAATCAAGAGTCAGTCACTTATCCAACTGAGCCATGCAGGTACCCCATGAAGAAATATACTCTTAACTATAGAGAACAAATTAATGGTTACCAGATGGAAGGTAGGTGGGGGGAATGGGTTAAGAGGATGATGGAGATTAGGCATGTACTTGTGATGGCCACCAGGTATTGTATGGAAATGTTCAATCACTATATGTGTATACCTGAAATTAATATCACACTCTTTGTTAACTAACTGGAATTTAAATAAAAATCTTAAAAAAAAGAAAAAAAAGAAAAAATATGTTCACTAAGCCATCATGTAGCATATAATAAGTTTTTGTTGTAGTGTTCAGTGATTCTTTAGCTGCATATAATACCCAGTGCTCCTCCCAACACATGTCCTCTTTAATACCCATTACCTGGTTATCCCATTTCCCCATCTCCTTTCCTCTATAACCCTGTTTGTCTACCAGGGTCCAGAGTCTCTTATACTTTGTCTCCCTCTCTGATTTCTTCCCATTCAGTTTTCCCTCCCTTCCCCAGTGGTCCTCTGCTCTATTCCTTATGTTCCATATATGAGTTAAACCATGTAACAATTTTCTTTCTCTGATTGACTTATTTCACTTAGCATAATCCCCTCCAATTCCACCTATGTCAATGCAAATGGTGGGTATTTATCTTTTATGATGGCTAATTAATATTCCATTGTATATATGTACCAAATCTTCTTTACCTATTCATCTATTGAAGGGTATCTCAGTTTTTTTTCACTGTTTGTCTATTGTGGACATTGCTGCTATGAATATTGGAGTGTATGTGCTTCTTCTTTTCACTGCAAAGGTAAACTCAAAATGGATGAAAGACTTCAATGTGATACAGAAATCCATCAGAATCCTAGAGAAGAACATACACAGTAACTTCTTCCACTTTGGATGCAGCAACTTCTTGCAAGACATGTCTCTAAAGTCAAGGGAAACAAAAACAAAAATGAACTTTTGGGATTTCAAGATAAAAAGCTTTTACATGGAAAAGGAAATAGTCAACAAAACTAAGAGGCAACCCACAGAATGGGAGAAGATATTTACAAATGACATTTCAGATAGAGGGCTGATATCCAAGACCTACAAAGAAGTCCTCAAACTCAACAAAAAACACATAATTCAGGCAAGAAATGGACAGAAGACATGAACAGACACTTATCCAAAGAAGACATACAAATGGTTAGCAGACACATGAAAAAATGTTCAACACTGCTAGGCACAAAAGAAATTCAAATCAAAACCACAATGAGATACTACCTTACACCAGTTAGAAAAGATTTTTCATTAAAATTTTATTTATTTATTCAAGAGAGATAGAGCAAGTGAGAGAAAGAGTATGAGCATGGGTGAAAGGCAGTGGGAAAGGGACAACCAGACTTCCCACTGAGCAGGGAGCCCAACATGGGATTCAATCCTAGGACCCTGAGTTCATGACCTGAGCTGAGGCAGACACTTAAGTGAGTCACCCAGGCACCCTGGAACAGAGATATTTAACAGACATATTCAAAACATTCCATCCAGAAGCCACAGAAAACACATTATTTTCAAGTGCACGTGGAACACTTTACAGAATAGATCCCACAGTAGACCACAGAACAAATGCCAACAAAATCAAGAAGATTGATACCACACCATATATATTTTCTGACTACAACACAATAAAACTAGAAGTCATGCAACCAACCAAACAAAAAAAAAATCAGGAAACCCCACAAATTTATGGAGGTTGAAAAATATGACAACAAACAATGAATGGAGAAATAAAAGGAGAAATAAAAACTATAAGGAAACATATGAAAATGAAAATAAGGAAGACCTAAATGTTGGGATGCAACAAAAGTGGCCATATGAGGGAAATGTATAGAAATACAAGGTAGAAAAATAACAACAAACAAAACCTAAAACAAGCAGTAGAAAGAAAATATTAAAGATTAGAGCTGAGGTAGATGATATAAAAACTAAAACCAAAAAAATGCAAAAAAAAAAACCCACAGCAAACAACAAAAAACACAATAAAGCAATGAAATAGGGAGCTCTTTTATTTTGTTTTGTTTTGGAAAAAAATCAATAAAATTGAGAAACCTCTAGCCAGACTTACCAAGAAAAAAAGATAGAGAACTCAAATAAACTCACTCATAAGAGAGGAAAAAATAACAACCACTACCACAGAAATATAAACAATGGTAAGAGAGTATTATGAAGAACTATACGCCAACAAGTTGGAAAATGAAGAAGAAATTGATGAGTTCCTAGTATCATATACATGACCCAAACTAAACAAGAAGATACATAAATTTAAACAGACCAATAACCAGCAGTTACAGAATCAGTAATCAAAAGATTTCCAAAAAGCAAGAGATCAGGACCAAATGGCATCACAGATGAATTCATTCAAGTATTTAAAGAAGAGTTAATATATATTCTTCTCAAATCATACCAAAAAATAGAACAGGGAAGAAAACTTCTGAATACATTCTATGGGACCAGTATTACCCTGAACCAAAATCAGATGCAGACACCACTAAAGAAGAGATCTGCAAGGCACTGTCTCTGATGAACATAGGTGCAAAAAATCTCAATAAAATATTGGCAGCTAGGGGCACTTGGGTGACTCAGTAGGTTAAGCTTCTGCCTTCAGCTTGAATCATGATCCCAGGGTTCTGGGATTGAGTCCCACATCAGGATCCCTGATTTTTTTTCTGCTGTTTCTGGGGCCTGCTTCTCCCTCTCCCTGTGCTCCCCTTGCTTGTTCTCTCTCTCTTTGTCATGAACAAATAAAATCTTTTAAAATATATATAGGCAACTAAATTCAACAATACATTAAAAAAAATCATTCACCTTGTTCAAATGGGATTTGTTCCTGGGCATCAAGAGTAGTTCAATATTTATAAAACAATCGACATGATATATCACCTCACTAAGAGAAAGAATAAGAACTGTACTAGCATTTCAATAGATGTAGAAAAATATTTGACAGTGCACAACATCCACTCATGGTATAACTATCAAAGCACATTTAAAGGAAACATATTTAAACATAGTAAAGGCCATATGTGAAAAATTCCCAGACACATCATCCTTACTGGAGAAAAACTGGCATCTTTTCCCCTAGGGCAGTAAGAAAACTAAGATGTCTACTCTTACCATATTTACTCAAAATAGTACTGGAAGTCCTAGCCACAGCCATCAGACAACAGCAAAAAAAATTAAAACTACAAATTGGCGAAGAACAAGTAAATTTGCATGAGTTGCAGATAACATTACAATATATATACAAAATCCAAAAGACTCAACCAAAAAACAGCTAAAACTAATAAATGATTTCAGTAAAGTCACAGAATACAAAATCACTATAGAGAAATCTGTTCAATTTATATATATATCAGTAATGAGCAAGCAGAAAGAGATATTAAGGACTCAATCCCATTTAAAATTGCACATAAAATAATAAGATACTTGGGAGTAAAGCTAACCAAAGAACTAAAAGACCTATACTCTGAAAACTGTAAAACACTGATGAAAGAAATTGAAGAGGACAAAAAGAAATGGAAAGACATTGCATGTTGATGGATTAGAAGAAAAATGTTCTTAAAATATCTTTACTCCCAAGAAATAACCTAATTAAATACAATCCTTATCAAAATGACAACAGTATTTTTCACATAACTAGAACATATATATATTTATATACATGAAATATCTGAAATATAATTAAGATGAATATATGAAATATGTAAGTACATATATATTTATATGAATATTATTCAACTGTAGAAAGTGTGAATTCTTTTTTAAAAATATTTTATTTATTTATTTGACAGAGAGAAACACAGTGAGAGAGGGAACACAAGCGGGGGGAGTGAGACAGGGAGAAGCAGGCTTCCCGCCAAGCATGGAGCCCAATATGGGGCTCTATCCTGGGTCTCCACAATCATGACCTGAGCCAAAGGCAGTTGCTTAACCAACTGAGCCACCCAGGTGCCCCAAAAGTGTGAATTCTTTCCACTTTCAATAACATGAATGCAGTTAGAGAGTATAATGCCAAGCAAAATAAGTCAGTCAGAGAAAAACAATTACCATATAATTTCACTCACATATGAAATTTAAAGAAGAAAACAAATGAGTAAATGAAAAAGAGTAGAGAAAGAAATCAAGAAACATAGTCTTATTTTATGGTGCCTAACATAACACAACAAAAAAACATAGTCTTAATTATAGGGAGCAAATATTATATATTATATATTATATATTATATATTATATATTATATATTATATATTATATATTATATATTATATATTATATATTATATATTATATATTATATATTATATATTATATATTCTGTATTATATTATATATCATATATCACATATCATCATATACATATATCATATGTTGTATATTGTATTATATATGGATAATTTATAAAATATCTATGTAATTTATATAATTATTACATATTCATATATAAATAAATTTATATAATATATATAGAATAATACACACACAATAGGGTATTATTGAGCCATAAAAAATAAAATCTTGCCATTTGAAATGACATGGATGTAGATAGAGTGTATTATGCTAAGTGAAAAAAGTCAATCAGAGAGAAATATACATAGGATTTCACTCATATGTAGAATTTAAGAAGCGAAACAGATGAACATGGATGAGGGGAGAAAAGAGAGGCAAACCATAAAACAGACTGTTCACTATTGAGAACCAACAGAGGGTTGCCAGAGGAGAGGTGGGAAGGGAAATGTGATAAATAGGTGATAGGTATTATGGAGGGTACTTGTGATGAGCACAGGGTGTTGTATATAAGTGATGAATCACTAATTCTATACCTGAAACTAATATTACACTGTATATTAACTAACAGGAATTTAAATAAAAATTCAACAAAAACAAAGAAAGAAAATAGGTGATGGGATTAAGGAGAGAACCTGTCATGATGAACATCAAGGGATGTATAGAAAAGAATCATTAAACATTACACTATATGCTAAATGGAATTAGAATAACAACTAAAAAACAATAAATGTCTTTTCAGATACTTTGCTTATTTATTTATTTATTTATTTGTTTGTTTGTTTATTGGAGGGGATTATACTAAGCAAAATAAGTCAAGCAGAGAAGGACAATTATCACATGGTCTCACTAACATGTAGAACATTAGGAATAGCGCGGAGCACCATAGGGGAAGGGAAGGAAAACAGAATTGGAAGAAATCAGAAAGGGGGACAAGACATGAGAGACATTGGAATCTGTGAGACAAATTGAGGATTATAGAAGGGAGGGGGACGGGCGATTGGGTAACCAGATGATGGGTATTAAGGAGGGCATAAGTTATGATGAGCACACGGTATTGTATGCAAGTAATGAATTGTTGCACACTACAAAAAAATTAATGAAGGAGTCAAGATGGCAGAAGGCCAGTTGACCACATTTCGGGGAGTTTCCTGAAGAGAGCTGAATTCCAGCAAAAAAAAAAAAAAAAAAAAAAAAAAAAAAAAAAAAAAAAAAAAAAAAAAAAAAAAAAAAAAAAAAAAAAAACACTACAAGACCACCATGAACACCCATGAAATCAGCCTGAAATGTGATATTTCCCACTACTGGACCGCCACGAGAGACAAGGAACATCGGCAAAAAGGTAGAAACAAATAAGAGGGTCTGGAGGCTTTCCCCCAGAGACAGGGGTGTGGGAGAGGAAGCCCGCAGAGCTGAACCATTGAAAACAAATACCCCAAAACGAAAGTGCTCTGTGAGTGAGAAGTAACAGCGGATTATGGCCTGAATCGGGGCTAGACAGGAATGGGAACACAGCAGAGCCCGGGGAAAGGCAAGGAGACTTTTAAAAATTTTTTCCCACCGCCCGGTGCCCCCGCGCGCCACCGCATGAGCAACCGCAGCTGCCGCGAAAGCAGCGGGAGTGGATTCTATTTTTATGCCGCTGCCCTTCTCTCCCATTTCTCTCCACACCCTGGGCCGCGCGCAGACCCCCAGAAGGAAGGCGTTTTTACAGAATTGCGTGGGACCGGAGAGGCCACGGGTCCCAGGGCACAAAGTCGCGCGATCCAAAAGGAGTTGTGGCTTTGAGGTGCGGGAGTGAAAAGACAAGTGGGGGCGGGGAAAGAAAACAATAAAACGTCTGCACCAGCCCGGCTGTGACAGACTGCCAACAGGGAGGCTGGAAAGAGCCCCTCCCTGTATAGAGGCTCTCTCTGGGAGGGAAGTCTGGAGCAGACAACTTGCTTCGACCTGACTTCCCCAACAGCTGAAAAAAGGACATAAAAGAACAACCCTCCGCTACCAGAGAATTGTAACCTGATAACCTGGTTACCATTGAGACCGGCCTCTAGCAAGGGGGCCGAGAGACTCAGCCTAGGTAGAAGGACTGAAAGGGAAGGGCACGCCCTGCCCCCAGAAAGCAAGCCAGAAGCTCAGGAGGACAACACTCCAATGTAAAACCCCAAATCGGGGGAAAGGCAATTTATTAAACTCCTGGCACTGACTACAAGTACCAAAAGCCCTACAACTCATTGATACAGTTTTCTACCTCATTTACTCCTTTAAACATTTTTCTATTTTTGCTTTTAAAGCTTCCACTTTAAGCTTACAAATACATTCTCACGGTTTTTGTTCTTTCAATTTTTAGCCCCCTTCTTATCACAACGTGATACCCAATACAACAACCCATAACATTTCTTATTTTTTCTTAATTTTTTTCATTCTTTTTTATTTTTTATTTATTTTTGATTTTTTTCTCTTTTTTACCCTAAAATTTTTTCAAACACACCCCTGTATTTTCTGCTTTTGTTGTTCCCTCTTGTTTCGCTGTTCACTCTCTGTTTTTTCCCTTTCTTCTCTCCTTTTCCTTTCTTCTCTCTTTTACGTGTACATGTAGATACAAGCTTCAAGTCAACCCCACATCCCTATTCAATACTACCCTATATACACCAGTTCTAATCCCCCTATATCTTTTGAAAGTGGGCTCCTCCAACAATAACAACAAGACAAACTCGGGTGCGTCTGAAATGCATTCCTTGCCCACAAGGAGTATCTGCCCTCACCTTCCCACTCTAGTTGTCAGTGTGTCTGTGTAATTGTCTTTGCTTTATATTATATAAATACTGGTCTTGGGGGTCATATAGGTTGGGCTACACTTTTTTATCTCTTCATTTACTCTGGATAACCCTTTTCTTCATCCTGTAAAAGTTTTGTATCATATAAATCCTACCACTGGGCCCCACTCTGGCAGGGATTTCTATTCTTGCTTCCTCTCTTCCATCTTCTTTTTTCTTTCTCCTCCCTTTTTGGTGGTGAATTCTGGTTGCTCAAAAACCTTCCAACGACCAATCCACATAGATATTGGCTGATATATCTAGCCATACACCCCCTCAACCACTCGTCACCACAGTGACTCGGAGAAAGAACACCCAACAGAAGAAGAACCCTGAGACTGCAACCTTGGTCACAGAATTACTGGAAATGAACATAAACAATATGACATATATGGAATTCAGGGCAGCAATAGTCCAAGCAATAGTCAATTTAGAAAAGAACATTAGTCTCAAAGTGGAAGCCATGGTAAAAGAAGTGAAAGCTGAGGTTAGAAAGGCTTTAGATGAGATGCAATCTAATTTAAAAATGCTAACAGCCAGAGTAAGTGAAGCTTAAGATCCTATCAGTGATTTAGAAGACACACGGAATAAGAAGGAGGAGCAAGAGAAGTCTTGGAGCAAACAGCTAAAATCCCAAGAAAACAGAGTAAGGGAAATGAATGATGCCATGAAACGCTCCAATATCAGAATTATTGGAATCCCCGAAGGAATTGATAGAGAGAGAAGCCTAGAAATTATTGTTGAACAAATCATGGATGTTAATTTCCCAAATATGAGGAATGAAACAAATGTTCATGTCCTAGAAGTAGAGAGGACACCCCCCAAGATCAATGAAGCCAGAAAAACTTCCAGGCACATAATAGTAAAATTCTTGAACCATAAAACCAAAGAATATGTCTTAAGGGAAGCTAGGAGAAAGCGATCTCCTACCTATAGAGGGAGGACCATCAGAATAACGTCAGACCTTTCCACAGAAACCTGGCAAGCCAGAAAGGGCTGGCAAGACATATTCAGGAAGTTACATGACAAAAATATCCAACCAAGGATAATGTATCCAGCAAGGTTGACTTTCAAAATGGAAGGAGAAATAAAGAGCTTCCAAGAATGCCAAGGTCTAAAAGATTATGCAGCCACCAAGCCAGCACTACAAGAAATACTAAGAGGGGTTCTTTAGAGAAGAAATGAACCCAAGAGTGACACAAAACAGAAATATACAGAGGTAACTCATATAAACATGAACTCCATAGGCAACATGATGTCAATACAAACATATCTATCAATAATCACCCTCAGTGTGAATGGCCTAAATGCTCCAATAAAAAGACACAGGGTTTCAGACTGGATAAAACGACAGGACCCATCCATATGCTGCCTACAAGACTCATCTTGAATCGAAAGACACTGACAGATTGAAAGTGAAGGGATGGAAGACCATCTTTCATGCCAATGGACCCCAAAAGAAAGCCGGGGTAGTGATTCTCATATCAGACAAATTGGATTTTAGTCTAAAGACTGTAGTCAAAGACACAGAAGGACACTACATCATTCTTAAAGGGTCTATACATCAAGAAGATCTAACAATTGTAAATATTTATGCCCCCAACATGGGAGCAGCCAACTACATAAGCCAACTGTTAAACAAAATAAAGAATCATATTGATGCAAATACAGTAATTGTAGGAGACCTTAACACACCACTCTCAGCAATGGAAAGATCATCTAAACAGAAAAGCAGCAAGGAATCAAGAGCCTTGAATGACACATTGGACCAGCTGGATCTTATAGATATATTCAGAACATTTCACCCTAAAACAGCAGAATACTCATTCTTCTCGAGTGCACATGGAACTTTCTCCAGAATAGACCACATACTAGGTCACAGAACAGGGCTCAACCGATACCAGAAGATAGAAATTATTCCCTGCATATTCTCTGACCACAATGCCGTGAAACTGGAACTCAATCACCATAAAAAGTTCAGGATAAAATCAAATACTTGGAAGCTAAAGACGAGCCTACTCAGAAATATGTGGATCAACCAAGAAATCAAAGAAGAACTAAAACACTTCATGGAAACCAATGAGGATGAAGATACATCGATCGAAAACCTATGGGATACAGCAATGGCTGTCCTAAGGGGGAATTCATAGCCATCCAAGCCTCACTCAAAAAAATTGAAAAATCCCAAATACACCAACTCTCATTACACCTTAAAGAACTGGAAAATCAACAAAAAATTAAACCAACCCCCCACACAAGGAGGGACATAATAATGATTAGAGCAGAGATGAAAGAATCAGAAACTAGAGATACAGTAGAATGCACCAACAAAACTAGAAGCTGGTTCTTTGAAAGAATCAATAAGATCGATAAACCATTGGCCAAACTAACCCAAAAGAAAAGGGAGAAGACCCAAATTAACAAAATCATGAATGAAAGGGGAGAGATCACAACTAACACCAAGGAAATAGAAACAATCATCAAAAATTACTATCAACAATTATATGCCAATATGTTTAACAACCTAGA
>PITA01021577.1:0-32377 GCA_004023965.1 Spilogale gracilis
TAATTCTGATATTGGAGCGTTTCATGGCATCATTCATTTCCCTTATTCTGTTTTCTTGGGATTTTAGTTGTTTGCTCCAAGACTTCTCTTGCTCCTCCTTCCTATTCCGTGCGTCTTCCAAATCACTGATACGATCTTCAGCTTCACTTACTCTGGCTGTTAGCATATTTAAGTTAGATTGCATCTCGTCTAAAGCCTTGGAGAAAGATACCTTTAAAGGCAACATTTTACATCTAAAATATTTTAAAATATTTTCAGTTTGAAACAACTATTTAGAGGGACAAAAGGACTTTGTTGAAAACTCTACTGAACTCTCAAAACAATATTGTAGCAGTCAAAAAGTTTTCTTTTTCTGGAATACACAGACAGATTTTTAGTGTTACTTGGACTTACAGAAATCTCACACCTACACACATTATTGCAATGAACTGTATTTGGCTAAATAAATTCATAAATAAACTTGGTTGGAAAATATTTATGCATTTCAGAATAAGGCTGTGCATCTAGAGAGGTCTTTTTTATAAATTCAAGTGGAGCTATACTGCAGCCATTCTTAGGCAACTCTTTTAATCAAAAGAGATCTTTCCTCAAAAAGTACACTAATGATAGGCATTGAGTAATGTATAGAATTTTTGAATTAATATATTATATACCTGAAACTAATATTAACACTATATGTTAACTGTACTGGAACTAAAATTGAAAAATTTGAAAGAAAAGAGATCTTTCCTCTTCCAACCTTTCATCTCCTTATCTCATGTAGAGTCCTCTCCCTTGCAACTCAAAGTTTGGTCCTCAGGCCAGCTGCATCATTATTGCCTATGAGCTTGTTAGAAATGCAGAATCTCAGAACCTACTCCAAACCTACTGAATCAGAATTTGAGTGTTAATAAGATTTCCAGGTGATTGCATGCACTCTAAAGTTTGAGAAGCAATGTTGTAAGTCATCTCTAGACTTCAACTCTCCCTTGCCCTTGAGAATGGGTTTATGATTAACATTTTTAGGGGTTAAAAGAGGGAATCTGGTAGACAAGGAAATCAAGATGGGCTGTTCCTTAGCCTGTGGCTACACTGTGTTATCACAGGTCACTTACCATAGAACATACTTTATAAGATAGAACATTTTATCATGTTCCTCAATTCTGTGATGAAAAGCAAACTAAATGGAGAGCTGAGATATGTTAGTAAAGACTTCATTTCTTGTTGTAAAAAGTTATGGTAATTCTCAAGAGTATGTCGTTAGAAATTGAGATTTGGTCATTAATAGTTTGTCCTCCTTTATTTAATACAGAGACTTTATCTAAATAGTAAAAATCATCATTTATGCTTTAAAATTTGATTTTTGGAATATCCCCCAGAGCTCCAAGACCACTTCTAATACTTCCATGACCAGACAAATTTGGGAGACCCTGTGTCTGACTACATTTCATCAAATCTAAGACTTTCGTCAGCTATGAGAAGCATATTTTATGCACCTCTAAAAAGAAAAAACATTGCCTATTTGTTGTCATATGCTGTCAATTCTAAGATAAATTCTGATTTCTGATTTTAAAGATGTTAAAATGTAAGAATTTTACATCGTGGATCTATGAAACTTTACACACGATAGCTCATTAATTTACTAGCGTATTTTTAAAAAATTTCCCCAAAATTCTGTAATAAAAAGGACAATTTTATTTAATGTATCATTTTCAAATGTGTATAATTTTGGAATCCTTTTTCTTATGGTAACAACTAGAGGAACTAGTGTTTCATGTAACTCACTTTGGGAAATGCTGTTTTATGAAATAATTCAAAATGAGGGACATAAAAATATTCTAAGTGTTATCACTCTGAATTTAGGAATTTAACTTCTGAAATTAGAAGAGTCTCAAAAAAGACCCAGATGGAAAAGTAGAGAAAATGGAATGAATTTTTCTTAACATCTTCTGATTTCCTTTACCAAAGGTGTTGGTATTAGAGAAGTTATACTAACAAATGGATGCCCTGGGGGTGAATCCAAGTGTATCGTCCGGGTGGAAGAATGTCGTGGACCAGTAGATTGTGGCTGTGAGTTCGACTCTGTACTGGAGGGATATAGAGGGGAAGAGTTTACTCTGGGAAATAGCCTTAATCTCAGGTTGTCATGAGTGGAAGGAATTGATCAGTTGATAGTATAAATTATATTAAAAGGAAATTATAATAAAACTTAAAATCCCACTTCTCTAGACCATTACAGCTCTGAGTACTGCCTTTGCCTTACATGTGATGTCTAAAATTTAACATATATTCTCCATAATACACTGGAAGCTTATTATACTCAGGGTCTCTGGTCAAGGCTGTCCTATAGGGAAACACTTTTGACACTTTGGTAATGACATTTTATGAGTGGATTGGCAAACTTTAAATTGGGAACATTGAAAGCTGTTCTGTATCATATTACACTACTTTAAAATTTCATCATCTTTAGTCGGGGTGGGAGGTCCCCAACCAGTGAACTAGAAGCCTGTAGCAGATCTCAAAGTTTAATGTAATAAATCACTAAATTGGTTGCCCTTGCTATTTACTCTGCTAAAGGAACACACTGCTATGGTATTTCCCACCTGTTTCTTTTGGTGACTTTACTTTGCATCTGTCACTCTTCTCTGCTCATCTACATTCAAACCCTCAATAATAATTTTGAGAACTTCTAGCGTATAATTGATTTTAAAACCGAAAGTGACTTTTAAAAGTAACGTTTGTATAAAAGAATTTATAATGCCTAATGGTATATATGTATTAATTTTTCTTGTTTTTAGGGGGTAGACCAATTTCAGAAAGTCTTGAAAGTGTTAAACTGGCATGTATTCATACATCTCCTGTAAATCGTTACAAATATATTTGGAAACTTATAAGGCTAGACCAAGTAAGTAATAAACACATGTAATGTGGTGATTTCTAGTGAGTGACAAAATTTGTTTCCCAGTGCTTGGTGGCTGTCAGAAAATTCTCTCTTTAGAAGCAGTTTGCAAAAATGAAGTTAAAAATATTACAACTTTGTTATTGAGATTTTAATTGAATTTTAATGCAATAATAATTGTATTATTAAGTGGGGTTAAAACTTTACAGATGTCTTGGGGTCAGCTATTATCAGAATTTAAAAACTTCCCTTTTATGTAAAGTATTCTATTTTGGAAGCAAAGTTTTCATTTGTATGTATAGGAATTGGATGATGACAATAGTAGCTAACATTAATGGAGGGCTTATTAAATATCAGACAACATCAAGCACTACAGTTTCTTTTAACCCACATAACAATCTATCAGGTAATCCCTATCATTATACCCATTTTACAGATAAGCAACTGAGAAACAGGGAGTATCTTGTCCTGGGTCACACAGGCAGAAGTGGTAGGATTAGTACTTGATGTCTGGATTGTCTGACTCTAAAAATCCATGTGCATAATTAATTACTGTCATAGACTGAGAGACAATGACTATTCTTTTGTTATGGGAAATAAAATTTTTCCTGATCTTAAGTTTACATGAAAAATGTTGGCACTTTTTTTTTCCTTTTTAAATAGCAACCCATTATCCTTGCAAATGATTCAGCAATCCTGGAAGTACGCAGGGAAGTTCATCCCTTGGTTTTTGAGTGTATCACCTTGGATAATAATGAAATAATAGCATCTGTTAAATTCACAGTCTATACAGTAAGTGGTAAGTGCCCAGTAATGTTTGCTTATATCAAACTGTAAAAAGCATCAAAATCATCTGAAGGACTCCTTGAAACAGATTGATAACCCCACTCCCAGAGTTTCTGATTCAAAGATCTAGGGTGGGGCAGACACAATAGTTTGCATTCTAACAAGTTCCTGGGTGTTGCTGGTTCGGAGACAACCTTTGGAAAACCACTGGTTTATATCATTTATGCTTTCTACAAGGTGGTGCTTAATTTCTTTTTCACAAAGTAGAGTCAGATGTGTTTCACTTTGGGAAACTTGGTGCATTCCTGAAGCATCTCCAAAGAACCGTCCTCTAACTTGAATTGTATTCTCTTACTTCTATCACAAAAGTGAAAACAGATACACAGAATCCTCATGGATGTTTACAAAATTTTTGATATAGTAAGATAATAAAATTAAAAAACATTACATCAAAACATGGCTTTTAAAAAATATTCATTTGAAGAAAATATTTTTTTTTTTTTTAAGATTTTATTTATTTGATAGAGAGAAACACAGCAAGAGGGGGAACACAAGCAGGGGGAGTGAGAGAGGGAGAAGCAGGCTTCCCGCCGAGCAGGCTGCCCGATGCGGGGCTCGATCCCAGGACTCCGGGATCATGACCTAAGCTGAAGGCAGAGGCTTAACCACCAAGCCACCCAGGCGCCCCGAAGAAAATATTTTTAATGAAATAGTTATGCAGTCCTCAATATATGTCACAAAAAACAAATCTTGTCCTGAATAGAATTTTATATGTGAGAAACTGTGCTTCCTTTGCAAAATGGATCCATGTGCATGTCCTTTCAATTTAGACTATGATGTCTAATATATTCACAATATCCAGTTATATCTTTTTGTTCTTTTTGCTCTTACCATTTTATTATGGTTGTCATTGTTGTTGAAGTTATGAGGGGATTTGGTCACAAGTTCTTTTGAGAATCCAATCAAGGCTCAGGAGGCTTTTTCCAGAAAAATATCCATATAAACAAATATGCTAAAAGCTACCTGCTATTTTAAGAGAATTCATGGATTTCTTGAAGCTTTCTCTCAATCCTGAGAATTGATGCTGTAGTTTAGAAACACCATAGAACATAACAATGTTTCTTAAAATGGAAATAAGCTAAAGTGTTTCAGGGATGACTTTTAAAAATAAGCTGTAAGATTCTTTAATGTCTTTGGTATCTTCAAAAAAAATCATGAATATAAATAAATAAATAAATAAATAAATAAATAAATAAATAAATAAAAATTTATGGTGAAAGCTAATAATCTTATGTTGAGGTATCAAGTGTTATTAAAAGGATAATTTCAATAAAGTACTAAAAAAAGCAAGAAAGGACCAAACCTCATTAAACTAAAAAATACCTCATGGAGTACTAGTTCAGTCTATTAAAGGTTTTTTGGGGCCATTCTCAGTTTTTGTCCCCATAGCCTAGTCCTTGTTAGGACCATAGCTCCTGCTGTGATTTGAAGTCTTTTAAAAATTTTTATTTTATTTTATTTAAATTCAGTTAATTAACATATAGTATATTATTAGTCTTAGAGGAAGTATTCAGTGATTCATCAGCTGTATATAATACCCGGTGCTCACTACATCACGTGCCCTCCTTAATGTCCATCAACCAGTTACCCCCTCCAGCAACCCTCAGTTTGTTTTATAGAAGTCAATATGCATTTGACAGTGTGTAAGCTAAGGTCTAGAACACAGATCCTGAAATGTTAGCCCTTAAATGAGACAAAGTTGACTTCTCTCTTGTACCAGTCCAAGGCTGGTGGGTTAGCTCTGTCATCTCAGTAGAAGGTCTGGGTAAATGACAAAATGTTTTTAGAACACTTTGGTATCAGTTAGTTTTTTTTTAAAAAATGACATTTGGGAATACCACTGTGACAGACACTTTTGGCTATTTGGACATCAAAAAAATACTTTGTCTATAAATGTCAACACAATATGGTACTGGCTTACAACAAGTACACAATTGAAATATCTTTAGAGTAAATATGGTTTAGTTAATGAAAATTTCCCATCCATCCCCTATACATCAGATTTTGCACTTCCACAATAGTTGTCTTTATAATTAGGCATTGTTACAGATTGAATTGTGTCTTCCTTCTCAAGTCCTAACTCCCAGAACCTCAGAATGTGATGATGTTTGGAAACAGGATCGTTGCAGATGGGATTTATTCAATTAAGATAAGGTCATAGATACTAGAACATAGGGGCCTTTAATCCACTATGACTGGTGTCCTTATAAGAAGAGGGAAATTTGGGCACGAATACAGAATGAGAGAGAAGAGAATGTCATGTGAAGACACAGACACACAGGGAGAAGACAGCAATGTGAAAACAGAGGCAGAGATTGGAGTTATGTTGCCATAAGCCAGAGAACATCTAGGGCCACCAGAAGTAGGAATAAGAAAGAAAGGCCCACCCCCAGCGCCTTTGGAGTGAGCGTGACCTTACCAATACCTTACATTCAGACTTTTAGCCTCTAGAACTATGAGACAAAACATTTCTGTTGTTTTTAAGTCACCTAGTTTGTGGTACTCTGTTATCGTGGCCCTAGAAAACAAATGCAAACATAAGCTTAGTTTTTCTAAGAAGTGAGAATATTGAAATCAGAAATCTAGATATAAAAGTGATCCTTGCAAGAGGACTACCCTTGAAATAAAGTAAAATATTTATACCTCTCACTCTTCATCCTCTCTTGGCTAGTTTTTCAGGGTAGTGAATGAATGGAATGGAATTTTGCATTTCTTTTTCTCAGGTTTTAGTCTTAAAAGGTGTCTTTCATTTGAACTGAAAAAAAAAACCAAAAAACAAAAAACAACCTCACTGCTTCTGTAAATCTAAAATTATCAAAAATGAAAGATTTAAAAAATCTAACACTGTTGGAATATAAATATGATGTGACTTCTCTGTCACACTTGGAACTATTTAGTGAGCTCACTAACAGTGTTTATAGCACTGGAATTACTAAGGACAATGAAAAATTGTACTCCATGATGTTTAAAGAGTAGGACAAAAATCTAGACAAATAAACAGTTGAGATTGCCCATATAAGAAACTACTTCTGATAGAGTAGTACTTAACAATATTAAAATATTACGATATGTAAAACATAGCTTGTGCAAATCATTACATGGCCCTGAACATTGGTTTACTTATCTGTGTGATTCAGTAGTTGCAACTGGTGATCTTTGTGGTCCTTCTCCACACAAATTCTTTATGATCCTATGATTTGGGGGACTGGGAGGAAACACAAGAAAGTTATATAATTGGTAAAGTAAGTAATATTTGATGTAAATTGGCTTTTCACCAATTTATAATGTAGCAATGGCATAATACATACAAAAGACTGGCTTTGTCTCTTTAATAGCCTTACTTGCAAGAAGAACAGGAAGATAGAAGAAAGAATATGTAATTTAAAAGTGTGTGGATATTTGTGTAAAAATAAACTTCAAACCCTATCTTACAACATATATAAAAATAAAGATATATCATAGTCCTAAAATGTGAAAACTAAAACCATAAATCTCTAAAAATGGAACCATAGGAGAAAATCTGCATGATACTGGAAGAGGCCAGGATTAGTTATGACTCAGAAAACAACCCCATGGAAGGGAACGCTGATAAGTCAGGCTTCATCAAAATTAAAAACTTTAGCTCATAAAATAAATCATTAGAAAAATGAATAGGCAAGCCAAAACCTGAGAGAAAAAAATTCACAAAATCTGTATAACCAGTACAATCAGTTTGGGCAAAGATCTTATAGTTTCTTGGAAAAATAAAGTATAACTCTACCCTATAACCCAGTAGTTTCAATCTTAGGTGGTTACCTAAGAGAAGTGAAAATGTATGTTTGTAGATGACTTGCATAAAAATATTCATAGTAGTTAATTTATAATAGCTTAAAGCTGCAACAGCCTAGCTGTCCATCAGTGGAAGAATGAATAAACCAATTGGAATAATATTCATCAACAAAAAAGAGAAACTATTGATACATGCAACATTAAGTGTGAACCCTTTAAACATACTGAGTAAAAAAGCCTCACATGAAGGAATACGTAGTGTATGATTCCATTCCTATGAAGTTCTAAAATATGTAGAACTAATCTGTGGTAGAAAAGGAAATCAGTAGAGTAGCTGCCTCTAGAGGATGGGTCAGGAATTAACTGGAAGGGTCTCAGGGAAGTTGATGGGGTATATAGGGTTTGAATTATATATGTGTGTTTGCATTTGTCAAAACTAAATAAATGTACATTTAAAATATTTGTGCAATTCATCATAAATTTTACCTCAAAAGAAAAAATATAAGCAAGTATTGAACTTGTTGATATGCCTGTTGAAGATTTTTATAGGAAGTGTGCAGACATTAGCAAATTATGTTGAAATGCACTGAAAAAATAAAATCAATGAATTTGTAGAAGGATGAATAAATGGATAATAGAATGTTGATGGTAGTATCTAGGTGGTGGGAGTACAGGATGTTCATTGTTAGTTCATTTGACTTTTCTTCATGTTTGAAAGGGATGTTTCAAAGGTGATGAGCAAGTTTATTAATAATAACTTTCTTTCCACTAATTCTTTCTGTGTTTAAAATTTTTAGAGTTGTTTTTTAGATATAAAGTTTCCATTTAGGTATCTCTCTCTCTTTTTTATTTTTCCAGTAGTAATAATCATCAGCTGTGTGTTTCTTTCTCTAGAATTGCAAATGAAAAGATCAAGCCGAGCAGACACTGACGCAGTCCTAGTTTTTGTGCTGACCATCGGAGTTATTATCTGTATATTCGTAATCTTTATACTTATCTTCATAATTATAAACTGGTAGGTGAAGGGCTGAACTGAGTCATCACCCTTGCTTGATGTCCTCCTTGTTGTCCCCCCCCACCACCTTGTTTGATGAACCCGAAGCCCTGAACATAATGCTTCCCACATGTGTCTTGAAACAGTCTAACACCCTGTACACCTCCTGCAAGTATTCACTTCAGGCTACCTGAGCTCACAACTTGCTTTTTAACATAGTAACTGTTTTGTTTTTTTTTTAAAGTGTTTTGAATGAATACGCCTGTTGTTCAGTTGTAGTTCTCACAACTTTAGAACTTGGTTAGTGTAATCTACTCTAGTTCATTTTTTTGAAGAATATTTCTAATACTTACATGAGTTTACAGCCCTGGTACAGTCCGAGGAATCATCTACTATCATAAGTACAGTGGATACACCACAAACTAAAAATAAATTGTGACTAAGGAGGCACTTCAAATTATAGAAAATTATATGTATTCACTTAGTTTTGGTTTTCAGTTCTTAATGGGCTTTCGTTTTGTTCCTGCTTTTTCTCCAGGGGAGCAGTCAAGTCTTTCTGGGGAGAAAAAGCCTCAACAACTGAGATACAGTCTGAGCTGAGTTCAACAAGATACAAAGATTCAACTTCTCTTGACCAATCACCAACAGAAATACCTGGAAATGAAGATGATGCTTTAAGTGAATGGAATGAATGATATATGGATGATATATAAGGAACCAAAGGAGAGTAGAGCATATCAGATTCATTACTATAAAAATAAAATATATGGTGAAATACTTTAATAATATTGCAAGTGATTTCCCACAGTCTGAAGGTAATGTAATATGAGAAGGGGCTGTTTTTAGTCAGTGTATTTTTGTGATGAAGTTATCAAAAATTAATTTGTTCTCAACATTTGCCAATTACTTGGTAACATTTACCTAGAGGTACACACACACACACACACACACACACACACACACACACACACTATTCTAAACACATTTTTGATCAGTTCAATCACTTTAAGGGGATTTAACTATTTGGTCCCAAATAAGAAAAATGTGATAGAGAAGATGACTTGCATATTAGACTTTTCTCTCTTGTAGGAGTTTGAACTAAAGCAAATAATACTTGATAATTTCTGAAGGGCATGTGACATACAAAGAATCACTTGTAAGACTTGATATAATAATAATAATAATAATAATAATAATAATAATAGCAACAATCACCACCAACACTTAGTAACTACTATGTGTCAAAGCATTTGACATTATTTTAGGTAATGTAACTATGATTGTGTATAAGAAATCTGTAAGGAGGAACTGGGGTGGAACTTGAAGATGGATGGCTGAGTAAATAATATAAATTTAACATGTCCTGTATTTCTCACAGAAAAAAAGTAAATTAAGGACTTTTGAATGTCCACTGATAAGAACCTTCATTGTGCTTGGTAGACAGGTAATAACATCTCAAAGCCTTTTTTCTTATTTCTGAACATCATCACTGTCCTTTTGTGCTGTGTTGTTATGTGATACAGTTAAAGCCAACTCTCATGCAAGATACCAAAGCACTAGACAGTTTGGTTTGGTAGACTTAGCAGAAACCAATCTTCAGATGTTATGGTAGCAGCACAAAATACACTTAACTTTTAATAAATGAATTCTATGCCAACTTTATTCCTCTTATTATAAGATATACCTGATGACATCATTAACTCTGCCCATCTATAAAGACAACATTGTAAATGGGCATTATTGTACACATCCCTCTAGTAGCCAAGAAATAGGCTATGTTGTGGAGTTATCCATGCTTTCTAGTTTATATTTGTATTTGAGAGAAGCAATGGAGAATTGGCTGAAAAATGTTATCTGTTGTGGGAATTCCACTAGAGACTTCAAAGAGAAAAGGAATTGTTTTAATAAAATCTTCCAAAATAATTGTGCTTTTTTGGTGATACCCCTCTTCCTCCTAGACAAGTGTAAAAAAAAAAAAAGTCAGCCATTAGCCTTCCTTATTTGTTATTCCTGATTAAGTATGGCATAGGTGCTGAACATTCTTAAATGGTTATTATTACCCTTATTTTTAGAACCATGAGTAGCAGTGGTTTCTAACTCTATTTCAATGACCATTAATGTTTCGTCAGGTTAACAGGTTTAGTTGTCAGTGTTATTCACTGAATATTTCTGTCTACTCTCCAAACATGTTCAGGTAGAGGCCATGTAACTAGTTCTGACCAATGAGTTGTGAGCCAAAATTCCAAGTGTCACTTTCAGATTAGAACATTTCACTGTGAAAACATCCAGAGCTTGTCTCTTCTCTGCTAGAACAAGCAGAAATGCTTAGGTGGTGGCTGTTCTGACACCTTGGATCCCAGAGTGAGGCTCACATGACATAGAATCTCCAGTCAACCAACAATAGATATGGAGCATGAGTTAGGTAAACCCTGTCATTTTAAGCCACTGAAGGTTAGAGATTGTTTGATACAGCAGCTTTACTAAGACTATCCTTATTGAACATAAATGTCTTCTGAAAAACAAATTTTCACAGTAATATGAGTTGACTTCTTTAGCACAGAACCTCCCATCAATATGCTAGGCACAATTGTGATCTCCAAGAAGGGGAGGAAGGTGTAATATTTTTCAAATTTATTGGTGGCCTATGGAACAAAAGTGAAAGCATGCATGAATGTTAATACTATACCAACTCAGAAATGCAATTTTCAGCAGAACTATCTGATAGGTCTATTGACAAGGAGTTTGGGTTCAGCTAACTAGTATTTCATAATGTGTAACACATTGCAAATCAGCAATACATCTTGACTATAGTAGCCCTTTCTCTCTCAGATCGATCTAGGTGTTACTTAGGACTTCCACTGGTCAAGACTTACTCTGATGGCCTTTCTTGGAATCATCCTATTTCTAAGAGCAAGGGCTCCTCTCTTAAGTACTATGAGTGACCACACTGTGCTAGTTGTAACAATCAACAAAGCTTATATTCAAGTCAATTAAAATATGCTTGAGGTCTCCATTAAATCACTCCAGGTCTCATGAAGACCTCCTGTCATCTGCCATGTGGTCATAGTCTCTGTGTTTGGGGTGATCTATTTCTGCCATGGTGCCTGAGGTCTCCATTGCATACCACTAAAGATTTATGGAGCTGGTCACTTCCCTCTCCAGGCCGACCAAGCCAGAGACACCTTCAAGTTCTTATCTACTCCCAAATTCCAAGTATTTGTTACTTTCCTTGCTTATCAAAGTATCCACAGAGAAAGACTTTAGGTTTGCATTTGGATCCAGGAAATAAATGAAGCAAAGTAATAATATATCCAAAAGAAGCCTTCCTTTTTTACTCCAAGGTATCTCTGCAATATGTAGCAGCAAGATTCTTTGAAGTGTTCGGATAATCCCTACTCATCAAAAGATTCTTCCATTTGTCCTTTCATTCAACTAACCTTCATTGAACCATTCCTATGAGCCAGGTACTGTACTGGGCATTAGGAATACAGTTTGCAAAAAAAAAAAATAGGTTCTCTCTTTTTTTGGAGTTTTTCTTCCCCAAGATACAGACATTACGATTAATCACAACTGGGTTTAACATATTGAAGAAAAGCTGCAAGCTTCTGCAAAGCTGTGTTAGGGGAAGTAACATTTAAAGAAGACTTGAAGCCTGAATAGGCATTATCCTGGTTAACAGGGAGGGGAGTCTAGGCAGAGGGAGGAGCAGGTATAAAGGCTGTGTGTGTGTGTATGTGTGTGTACATATACATATAGAATAATATGTATTATTAATGTATCAAATGACATGAGAAAACATATGGAAGGATTCAGTGTTGAAATTTATACTCCTGATTTTTTTGCTAAGCCATATATGCCCACACCTTTCTGAACATTTATGATTGGCTTTTTGATAGGTGATGGCTGTTGATCCCTACCTAGATAAGGTGGTCTATATTTTTTTTTTAGATTTTATTTATTTGACAGAGAGAAACACAGCCAGAGAGGGAACACAAATAGGGGGAGTGAGAGAGGGAGAAGCAGGCTTCCCGCCGAGCAGGGAGCCCAATGTGGGACTCGATCCCGGGTCTCCTGGCTCATGACCTGAGCCAAAGGCAGTAGCTTAACGAACTGAGCCACCCAGGCACCCAAGGTGGTCTATATTTTAATCTGGGTTCATTTGAGTCCTACTGAAATGCAAGGTTTCCTTAATTAGATCTAATTATCTTCCACAATGGTGTCTAATTCACACTCATATTATTCATCTAAGATCTAGAAACAGGAGATTAAGTGCTCCCAACAATGATTAGGGTTGGTGGGTATACTTCTGGGCAAGCAGCAAGTGATAAAGTGAGTGATAGACATAGTAGGCTACAGTTTCCTACAATTTTGGACATGACATATAATGAAGCAGATAATGTTATTCATCTTGTTGAAATACATTCCAACTTCCTTCTGTTAACATATGCATAATACTTCAATTCAAATGATTTTCTTCCCAGAGTAGTTCTAATACAAGCTGTATGTTCTCTGTTTCAGTCTTCTTGATCTCTTAAAAATTGATGTGATTTTTCTATTTTGGTTCCACTTCAACTATATTTTAAATCTACTTCTTCAGTTATTTTTTGTTATATCCTGGAGGACAATCTTTTTGGAATTCATAACCCATCTCTGTTGTGATCCACCATCTGTCTCAAAGAACAGAGAACCCATTTACATGGTTATTTAGGCTTTGAGGTTACCACAATTTTATTATCTGTGATCAAGTCATTTGTATGATGGAAAACAGTTTGTCTTTGACAGTTTTCTGATTCTTGTTGAAAATAAAACTTGGATGTTGAATATCAGGAGTTTTTTCACCATTTAAAGGAAATAACATGCAACAAAGGGACACATCTTTTTTTATATTCAGTTTCTACATTTTGTGAAAATATCAAGTGTATTTAAATTAATGATAAGTATTCAAGTCTTTTTTCTTTAAAAGAATTTAAGTGTTAAACAACAATCTTTTAAATTATGCTCCTAGAGACATGTGTACTAATTTATTATTTTTTGTACTGATGTATTTATAAATCTGGATCTTATCTAAAATTAACTCTCTAAGCTCTATAGTGAGTATTTTCATAAAAAATGAAGTACATTAGTATTTATGCTAAGTGAAACTTGAATGAGCAAAGGTTCAAAGGTGGCAATTAAACTGTTGCTTTTATGTGATGACAGTGCAATATGTCCTTGAGAAATGTTTCCACAGCTGTAAAGGATTTTATGCTGAGCTATCTATAAGGCCCACTGAATTTCTTTTTCACTAGATATATTTTTTTTGGTGTACATTATTTGTTGAGGACAATAGAATCATCACGGCTTCCTTTCTATACATTAATCTTCTCCTTTTTGTTGACAGATATGGTTTTCTTCCAGGCATTACTGAGATAAAACTCAAAGTGCTTTTGGACACACTGGTTGGGTTTAAGCCCTCTCATCAAAGAGGCATTGTGAGAGTTGTGTTATTTACACAGTACCCCAAGGTAACACCAGTAAGTGCTTTACAAGGAATAGAAATCATCTGACAGTAATGAAGTCATGTTCTTCCAGAACAAACAATATAAGGCCCTAGAGGTAATAGGGACAGGAAAGAGTACAGTACAAGCAACACTCGTTTGTATACTCTGGGGGAAAGCAGCACACAGCATATGGTTATTAGAGCTAGCAAGCTTCATAAAGTGGATATGCTGGGTTTCTTTGCAGCAGGACTAGGAGCTGTGTTGATGCACATGAGTTGGGAAGTCTGTGGGGGAGGATGACGTAGGGGGTTGGCCTGAAGTTATAAGTGCCTGAGTCTGATGGTTGAAGAAGCCAGACTTGATGACAGGGCCAGAGGAAGGAGTGGGGGTGGGATGTGGACTGAGGGCTTGTAGGAAGGATGAGGAAGAATTGTAAGTAGGTGGAGTTATGGAAAGGCTGGAAGGTGATGAGAAGCCAAAGCAGAGTGAAAGAAACATAGTCTGAACAGCAGGAAAGGAAAATGGACTTGGCAGTAACATTTGGCAGAGATTGGAGTAGGGAACTGATGAGAAAGAGGCCAATGAGAAGGAGTTTGTGTAAATCAAGGCAGGATGTGATGAGTGTCTTGGCAGCAGAGAGAATACAAAAGAACAGATTTTAGAGAAAAAAAAATTTAAGTAAAGCTAGATGTGAGGATATACAGATAAAGAGAACATAAACCCAGAAGCCAAGTTCAATCTATTTCTGTAGTTACCTTCCCTCTCACTTAATTGTATGCCAGTTTGTCCCTATTTTACAAAATATCTCCCCCTGACCTTCAATAACACTGTTCTTCTCATTGTTGTGTTTTCATCTATTTCTCATTCTTTTTTTTTTATGACTTTAATCTCTCTCTTGGATGCCTCTAGTTATGTATCTCAACTTGAACAGATCCCCAGAGCTTTAATTTTGCATTTCTGCTGTTGGATATTTCCTGATGGATACACTGCTATCATCTCAGGGTCTATAAAACCAAAGTTTCTTTTCTGTGTAAATTTTTAAAGTACCTCTTTTGTGTTATTACTATTCTTCACTCACTGGGCTCAAAATCTCACCTCTACATACCCAAGTAGTCACCAAGGCCAGCAAATATCTCCCAGAATCTGTTCTTTCTTCCCATCCAAGTTCAGACTCCACTTTCCTTAGCCCTCCTAGGACATCTCTGCTAGCTGCTCTTGGCCATTCAGCACCTTTCTATTAAAACATTGGTCCTATCTCTTATGTGACGAATTTTACTTTATTACTAAGTGTTTCTATAGTTTGGCCCAAATCTAATGTGAACTTTGTCTTTCACCCTTTCTGTATGTATATCTTTAGCTTTAACAAAATTGATCCATCAACTCCTCCTCAAGCATCTCTGGTACTACAGTCACATCTTTGCTCTCATTTTTTAAATTCAGTACTCTTGGGGTGCTTGGGTGTTACATGTTTGCCTTCAGCTCAGGTCATGATCCTGGAATCCTGGGATTGAGCCCGGCATCAAGCTCCCTGCTCGGCAGGAAGCCTGCTTCTCCCTCTCTGACTCCCTCTGCTTGTGTTCCCTCTCTAGCTGTGTTTCTGTAAAATAAATAAAAAAATCTTAAAAAATAAATGCAGTACTCTTATTGTCTTCCTCCCTCCATCCCTCATTTACATGTTCCTTTTCATCTAAATCCTGGCCACACTTCCAAGACCTTTCATCAGGATACTTCCTTTTTACCACTGTACAGGTTAAGATATTATAATGAAGGACCACAGTGTTTAATAACTCAGATAAGATAGAGATTTACTTTCTTAAACAAGAGTCTAGGTAAACAGGCAGTCTGGAATGGCCAGGCCACTCTTGTGCATGAGGTAAATCAGAGCTTTTTCTATCTTATCATTCTACTCATCCAAACAGTAAGAACTTTAGTAAGGGCAAAATGTGCAGGTCCATGTTCCAGCCTACAGTAAAAGCAAAAGAGAAAATGGAGGATAAAGCAGATTTTATTGAAAGGTGTTACTTGGAAGTTGCTTACACCATTTACTATTCACATCTTATTATGGAGAGGGAATTAGCATTCTGTGCTACAACCAAAAACCCTGTGAGAATCTCTACTGCCTCTAATTTTCTGTGTTGGCCTGCTTATGTTGAACTTATGCCCCTTTCTTTATTTTACATTTTTCTTACCTCTCCACCTAAATTATAAGTTCCTTAAGGACTCTAACAACATGATATAATCTTTGTGTCTTACATGTCTAGCAGAGAACGTGGTACATAGTGGGTGTGTAAAAATGGTCATTCTCACAAATTATGGTGATGATTATGTCTTTCATATCTGAAAATGATTGGAATTTATGGCATGAACTGAGAAAGAATAATTTATTCTGAACAGTACATTAAAACTTTTTGGTGGGGAGTGTCATAAGCTCTGAGAGAGCTGAAGAATAAATGTGTGGCTGGTCTCTAGAGGTGAGTACTCTCTTATAATGAGGCTTAAAATGGGAAATGGTGGGACCCAGTATTCTCTATGTTTCTTGATTTCTCTAGTCTCATTAGGAAGGTTTTCCTACCCACATAAAAAATGCAAACTTCAGGCACCTGGGTGGCTCAGTCGGTTAAGCAGCAACCTTGGGCCTAGGTCATCAACCAAGGGTCCTGGGATAACATCGGGCTCCCTGCTCAGTGAAGAGCCTGTTTTTCCCTCTTCCTCTGTCTGCCTCTCTGCCTATTTGTGCTCTCTATCTGTCTGTCAAATAAATAAATACAATCTAAAAAAAAAATTACAAATGTAATGCATGCTTCTGACTGCCATGTCCAATCTAAAGGTTGTCTTGGGTGGTCTGTTGAATGGTTGACCTACAAAATAGAGGTAATTCCTTCTTCCCTTTTTATCCAACCACTGGCAGCACCAAGGGGAAGACTGGGAGTTGAGTGAGTGCCAGTGGGTCTTTTAGATCCTCATAATTTCACCAGTTTCCATTCTTTGATTTGAAAAATAGAAGATTCCTCAGTGCTATGCAAAAGTAGCTCTCCTTTTTCCTGTACCAGACTAGAATGTTGCACCTAATTCCTACTTTTACAGAAACTCTAGAGCTAATATGCCCAGATAAGTAAGGTATTAGTGCGATCCCAGATGCAATAGATGGAAAGATAACAGAAGAAAATTATCTAATTGTATGGTATATACTTTGTACACATATTAAAATTTTTACCTAAAAGTGCTTCAACATCATTTGGCTCATCTTCCTGATGCTGTGTGAGATGTCCTCAAGAAAGAATGACAATCAACAGACCTGAGGGGTTTGTGTCCAGGCTCGTGATCTCAGTGAATCCTTGTCACATCAGTATGAGGTAAGTATTAGCCTTCTTTTAAAGATGAGGAAACTTAATGCTAAGAGAATGTTGAAGAACTTACCCAATATATATGAGTGTTAAATAGTAGATTTTAGCTCTGATTTTCTGACCTCAGGTCCAGCTTCCTTCCCACACACCACTAATTTATGAGTTTGCTACATTTAAGATGGGCGATAAGATAAACAGAAAATCTGAACATAAATAGGGTTGATGTTTCTAAAAAGGAAAGCAAAATTTAACAGGGAAGCCATGGAACCCAGTGAAATCATACATCAACTGTACTCAGGTTAAAAATTGGGTGAGACCTAACAGAAGCCATATTGTAGCATTTTCATGCAAATTAAAACTCCCCATTACTTGAGAAGGCTAATAGTCATGGTTCTAGATACTAAATTGCTATATGCAAATTTTAGTCCAACATATTGGTCTCTGTTAGCTATCTGGAAAGCTAAAATAAGCAATGGAGATGGCTGTGAAAGCAGAGTGAGGCCTGAAGGATTTCAGAAAAAAAGAAGGCATACATGAGATGGACAGGGGGCTGTCATTTTGTTGGTTAGGGATGAGGTGAAGATGCAAAAAAAATACAAGGAAATGACCATCTCAACAAGGAAAATGGAATCGAGGCGCATGAGAAAATAATTGACAACAGATGGCCAAAAAACATTTGTACCATTCATTAGTAAAGGTTGCTACTTTGAATAAAATTGGCAAAACCTAGCACCAAGATCATTTCATAAAGAAATAGAAGAATGTAAGGTACTGAGATAATCACTTAATAATTTAAAGGCTTCTAGCAAAATGGAAGACTTAGATGAGCCTGGGTGACGAAAGAAGTTTTTAAGGTGGCAATTTTAAACAAGGGACAATGATCTCAGGTAGTTTTAATTCACTAAGGAGACATACCTGGAGCCAGCACCTCTGCTGTGATGGTAAGAGCATATAGAACCTTTTGCTACATGATTAAGAGTGGTTCAAAGTATGCTTTCATGGGGCTCCTGGATGGGTCAGTTGGTTAAACTTCCTACTCTTTTTTTTTTTTTTAAAGATTTTATTTATTTAACAGAGAGAAACACAGCCAGAGAGGGAACACAAGCAGGGGGAATGAGAGGGGGAGAAGCAGGCTTCCCGCTGAGCAGGGAGCCCGATGTGGGGCTCGATCCCAGGTCTCCGGGATCATAACCTGAGCCGACGCAGTTGCCTAACCAACTGAGCCACCCAGGCGCCCTAAACTTCCTACTCTTGATTTTGGCTCAGGTCATGATCTCAGGGTCATGAGACTGAGCCCCACATGGAGCTCTGTGCTGGGTGTGTAGCTGCTTAAGATTCTCTCTCTCTCTCTGCTCCTCCCCTCTGCTCATTCTCACACACACACTCTCTATCTCAAAATACCCAAAAGGCAAAATATGCTTTCACTAGGAAAAAAAAAATAAGGCCTTCATGTTATTAAGTTATTTATTAGCAAACTGACAATTTCATATGTCAGAAATATCACATTGTTCTGATCCAAGGGATTCACCACAGAGATTTGTTTTCTAGAAAGAAGGATATTGGTAGAAATTTATTCACCAATATATATTTTTTCTTTTTTTAAGAAAATCTGGTAGGATCAACTGCTTTTTGTTTTAATAGTGGCATTGATAACATTTATGGTAACATCAATATATTGCTTATGCCTCATTTTTCAGGGTGTTGTACCTGAAACTGGACCCTCCATTTTTTTTTCTGACAGGGTTGGGAATAAGTCTGAAACTTCTATTAGAGGTGGGGATATGAGTTCAACTTTAAGAGAAAAGTACCCCCTTTTTGTATTGGGAAAACATCTATTTTAACTTCACAGTTAAGCAAAGATGAAGCAAAAAAAATTGTTTTAAATAATTTTTTTAAAGATTGTATTTATTTATTTGACAGAGAGAAACACAGCCAGAGAGGGAACACAAGCAGGGGGAGTGAGAGAGGAAGAAGCAGGCTTCCCGCCGAACAGGGAGCTCAATGTGGGGCTTGATCCCAGGTCTCTGGGATCATGACCTGAGCTGAAGGCAGTCACCTAACCAACTGAGCGACCCAGGTGCCCCCCGAAAATTGTTTTAAGTAGTAAAAGTAGGAGGGACAAGTTCCACTGTGCAGTCACAAGTTTGTCTTCTTTGTGAAAGGAGTTTTACTGCAACAGAAGTTTCTCTTGAGTCTGGGAGTGAGACAAAGCCACTAAGGGGACAAGGGCTTAGGATGGGTGGGAAAGAATGCTCAGGTTGGCACTGGTGTCTGGGAAGAAGGTCATGAGACACCAGAAGAGAGGTACCAATAAGGGGACCCTGGAGGTGCACCATCTAGTTTTTGGGCATATTCTAGTTTTACATCAATTGTCAAACTTTTTGTAATGTCTTTAATTACCTTTTGTGATTCCTAAACCAGAGGTAAGATTTGGCTAAATGTGATAGTCTTAGCTGACCTTTGGAGAAATGAGGGATAGATCAGTGCCCACACTTAGGAGAAGTAGTAAAAGGAAGGGAGCAGCAGTGTGAGGGGACACAGGGGTTGGTAACGGGTCAAGAGATGATAAGGTCCAGACAGGTGTGTGCAATTTGCAGCATTCCTGGAGAATCAGTGAGGGAAGTCTTGTAAAGGGCTTGACTCGTGATCAAGTGGATTGGGAGCTTGAGCTGTTGCTATCTAGGCCCTAGAAAGAAGCACTATCTTTGAAATGTGGAGGGATAAGAGACAGCTGGATTCAAACTTCACAAAAACATGCCAAAAAGTTTTCCTCTTTGTAAAAATTTTACACATAAATATCATAAATACACATATTTACACAAAAATATCAGTTCCAATTTAAATAAATATTAAAAATTTAAATGTTAAAGAAATATTTACTTTAATAAACATTAAATAAATATTTATTTTAATATTAAATATTAAAAATTCTTTGTTCCTGTTGGTTGGTTCATACAATATCTTGATAGAGTTCTTCCATCGATTTTTTTTACTTGTTCTGTCTGAACCACAGGGCTCACCCAGGTATTGACTCTCTGTGCAGGCTGAAACATGTTCCTCTGGAACTGGTGGGTTTCCCTTAGGTCAAATTTGATACCAGCACACCTGAGATCTATAAAGCTGGGTTCTCCCCTTCACCAGGACCCCTAAACCAATCTAACCCTCATCTCTCCTCTGCCATTGCTTTAACATTCTAGAGGGCAATCAGAAATTGGTGAAGTATGGGAAAGTGTTGCAACTTCAAGGACTCAACCCTCATTTAGTAGTCTTTTGGGGAGGCTGGGGTAAACTTTATAAAAAATAAAATATTCTTGATGAGCTAATTCCTGGGAAGTTTTATTGGTTATATGGCATCTTCTATGCAATGTTTTCATTCAAGGGCAGCTCAAGAAAGGGAAGTCTTCTAAAAGAATTGTGAGCCAAAAATGTCACTGTATTTTGTCTTGGCCTCTCAGTTCATCAGCACATTACCAAAAGGGACCAGCAGAGGAGGGCTATCAGATGCTACCTAGGTCAGGAGCTTAGTTCTCTGTGATCATCTGGGGTTTATACTACCACAGATGGCTTCCTCACTGTGCTTTGGAGAAACTTACGACCTAAATTTTACCCACCAGTGGAGCTAGAAATCTGAAGAAAAAGAAACTCATTCTAAACCAATTAGGTGAGATCAGCTGAAAAAAAAAATGATAATAAAGTCATTCTGCAAATATCAAGTAATCCAATAAATTTCAGATTAAATTAAAAAGGGAGAAGGAGGCACTCTCAAGAGTTTTTTGTTTTTGTTTTTAACAAAAATGTACTTTCTATGCTATTGTTGCTGCTGCTACTGCTGTTTTTTAGCATTTCCTGTTCTGATAATAGAAAATAATATGTTTCTGAAAACGTATTAACATTTATCAACTTAAATGATATGGGATTTGAGGTTAGACATGGAAATGTATTGTGTCTCTGCCATACATTTTTTTTATGTGACCTTGGAAAATTATGTACACTCTCCAAGTTTATCTTTCATTATCTTTAATTATATCTACCCAGGTTTTGAGAGAGATCAAAGAGATGCAAGGATAGAGCAACTGTATGTTGTGTGGTACATCTTAGACACAATAAACCACAGCTGTTATTACTATTACTACTATAGCTTTTATAACTACTGCAGCGCAAACCCCACATTCAAAAAATTATAACAGTATATGCATAACATAATGAAATCTTGCAACCACATTTGCTCATTATAGCAACTTTTAAGTATCAATTTTATTTGAATGTTTCAAGTTCCTAAGGAATACCAGAAGTCCCAAAACACAATACACAGACATTCATATCCACAATATAAGTTTCTACTGCAGACAATTGAGGAAGAGGACAGCAGTCCCGGAGAGCAGTCCACCAGGAGTTGGCCTGGCACTCACAATCAGGCCATGGTGTTCTGCTGAACAAAAACAATTTTGTAGAAAACCGTCTTCAGACAAAAACATGAACGTAGTCCAAACCACAAAAATAATCAAATATGCCCCTATCCTGTCTGATCTGAGTGATTGCTGATTCTTTACCAATCACAAATTTAGCCTTGCTCAATTCTTCTCACCTTTAAGTTAAGAATTATTAGGGTACTCACTGCTTCCTGAACAGCATTGAATCTAAAGAAAAGCTCCTCTTCCTTTAAAATTTCCCTTAGATGTTTGCACACCCTGATCTGTGATTTACAACATTAATGGTTACCAAACTCTCTAGGATTCACTTGTTTATTTCTGCCTCCTTCAGAAACCTATTTTTCTGCTTGTGCTAAACTCAAAATTCATTTTCTGTTCTTGAAGATCAATAACATTATCAGGATATAGCTTGGTATTGATTATTCTTGTATCATTTTCTTTTGGGTCAAGTTTTTTCTTTCAACCCATAGATTCAATTCTATTAATAATTCTGGAAGAGTTTTCTTCTACTGTATTGTTGGATAATTTTCTGTTTCATATGTTCTGTTTTATTCTTCAGAAATTCCATTCATGTGTATGTCACATCTTTTCTGTTTGGCAGTTTGGCTCTCATGTTTATCACCTCTGTCAAATCATATTACCTGCTTCTACTGTATCCACTCCCAGCTGCCTGATATATAGCCAAATCTTGCTCTTTTAATTACAGCATCCTTGGATGGGGCTTTTTAGACAGTGTCACTTAATTTAGCTTCTCAGTATTTTGCCAATGGCCTAAGGAAGTACATGGTGTCTCTTAACACTCTTATTTATTTTGACCCCAATTTTATAATATTTGACAGATATTTTATAGCGTGTAAGTTGAGGCTGTGCTCCCACCCTGTTGTATCCTTTTTGTTATTTTGAGTAAGTTTAAAAAGAAAGAAATTTCATTGTTAGCTGAAAGTATCAAAATTGTTTTTAATAGTTTTTCTATAGTCCCGGCACAATGATGGTCTGGTTGGAAATGATAGTTATCTCCTTGATGCCCATTTCACACCCTCACTTTGTATTGAAGTCCTGTGATTGGGAGGATGACTTCAGTTTCAGGGTGAAGATTGATTGGGCGTGGGGCAATGAGATATGACATGAAGTTTGCAAAACTTCTGGAAATATTTTTTTCCCATCATAAGCAAGAACACAGCAAAAGCGCAGCTTTTTTTGTTCCCCTGTTATTATCTTGCATAGCTGTGAGGCCCAGAAGTGACGCTGCCACCCTGATTTCTTCTTAAGGATGAGGCTAACATATAATATATTCAGAGACATAAACACCAAAGGGCAAAAAATTTGGATCCACTAAATTAGCTAACCCTCAAGCAATCCTTGGCCAATTGTTGGCCAATGCCAATAAATTTCCTTATTGTTTAAACATGTTGTTTTTTCTGGACTTCCAAATTAAAGCCATCCTGACTAAAAAACAAAACAAAACAAAAAACAAAACAAAAACCACAGCACTATGTTTCTTGTTCTACCTCACCCGGGCATGCATTGTGTGACTGGTATTTCACCTCTGTAGCGAGTTCATGTAGAGATATGCCAAAGCAGCCCAGGAAACTACTACTGGCAACAAATGCAAGCTTACCTTGGGTGTCTTAACCATGATATATGCACTGAAATGCCTCTGAGATTTTTCTATTTCTTTTCACTGTAAAAATTACAAGCAAAGTAATCGTAGACCAAAGACTCTTCAGCTCTTTCTGTGTGATTTTTAGTGATTTATTGCCGAGGAAAAGTAAGACTTCCAGAGGCAAGGCCATCATACTGAAGTATATAATATGACCTACTGAACATGCTTCTTGATCTCCTTCTGGAAATGTTCAGTAGAAGTGATTCAAGGGGGGTAGAATGGACCAGGATAGAACAGGATCTTTATCCCAATCTACTTCTTTCCATTACAGTAACAATATACTGGGGTAATTTTGTTTAAAATAAAATAATTTGGGGCATTTGGGTGGCACAGTTGGTTGAGCATCCAAATCTTGGTTTCAGCTCAGTTGTGACCTTGGGCTTAGGGGATCAAGCCCCACATCGGGCTCCATGCTCATTGCTGAGTCTGTTTAGAACTCTCTCTTTCCCTCTCTTTCTGTCCCTCCCCCCAGCACTCTCTTTCTCTCAAAGAAAATGAATAAATCTTTAGAAAATAAAATAAAATATTTATAAACTAATAAATAATATAATATAAAATAAATAATATAAATTTGACTTGTTTATGATAAAAGGAAAAACACTATTGAACTTCTACTTCTGAATTTTTGAATCAACTAGCTATATTTTAATATTATTAATTCTTTTGTTCAATATCCATCTATTGAAAGTGATTTGCTTGTCATGTTGCCAGACACTAGGGGGTCAAGGGGAAAGAGAGCCAAGAGGATATAGAGATGGCTAAGGAGATTATCAGTCTTTGAGGAGTTTCTCATCTCTGAAGACACAGACACAAAAAAACAACCTTTTAGAATGGTAATTAATCTACTGCCAACTAATTTATGCTAATGTGTTAATGCTTTACTGTGTCTATTCTCCTAAGGCTTTCTTTATAAGAAGAACTTCTTGGATACGTGTTTTAGTTCCTAGCAATGGTAGATAGCAAAGAAGAATATTGAAGAAAAGAACCCTCAAGTAATAGGATGCAGAGAGCTAGCTCTTCTGTCCAGGTATACTAAAGACTAGACAAAGACATTTGCATTTATTTTTTAGCAAGTAGAAGTAACAGTAAGCTTGAGTTACTAATTATAATGACAGACATTTTAAACTAAACTGAGTTTTCCTTTTCTCAACACTTAGATAAGTCTGGAGGTTACATTTATTTCTTCAGGTTATGCAAGTGCTGGTCATTAAATTAAGGCTGCAATGTTATATCCAAACACCAGGGATCCAAAGTTGGAAGTTCTGCTTCAGAAAGTGCCTCTTATATTCAGGGAATAACTCAGAATATCTACTTCATATTTATGTATGTGATTTGGAACTCTCTTTGACTGATTAGAATGTATCTTCAAACTCTATTATCATGAATACAAGTGACTGTTAGAATGGAATTTACAGGGCAAGGATTATTATATGTCTAGTTGTTGGATTATTTTTATCTTAGAAGCTAGCACAGCTTTTCCTCCCACGATTAGCAATGGACATAAAGCAATAGTGTTCTGGAGAGGAATTAGCATATCTCCTGGTAACATCTTGTAATGGAAACTGGCATTCAGGGCAATTGATTCATCAATAAGCAATTTGTGGGAATTTTACTCTGGAGAAGTAGTTAGAACTGTCACTCACAAGTTACAATAGCAAGCTTTTTTATTTTGATGATCCTATGCTGCTATAGGACTTTCAGTACTAGTCCCAGATTTTTCTATTGAAAATGAAAACTCACAAAAGGAGTGTAGAATTAAAGTTTGGGATAGCCCAAGAATGTTTTCCAGGGAGTGCAGAATTTGTTTTCTTTGTGGCTGAGCTCATGGGCTTGCATCATTCCCCACTCCCATGAAATTAGGTACAAGAGGAGAGGAGGTTCTGGTCTGGGAGTCTAATACCCCTATCTGCTGCAACATTTCCCATTCTCTTTTACTGATATGATTTTATAAATGCTTCATTTCTGGGCATATACAGAGCCAACTCCAATCACAAAACCATACAAGAGATCTATTAAATATCGGCTCTTTCCCACCCAAGATGATTAGACACAGAACTGCCTTCTTGTTAGTAAGTCTCAAGAGGTCATTAAAGAAGGTGGTCTCCTGTCGAGGCTCCACATAGAACACATTTGTCTGACTTTCAAACCAAGTGTTCCCCAATTCCTAGCCCTGGCCCAAAAACTCTTAAGTGGCACACATTACACTGAGACCATTTATTTCTCCTTTAACACCTCACCGCAGTCTGTCTTTGAAATCTCTGTTGTCTGCTGAGGAATGACCCCCTTTGAGTGCCTGTGGCCATAGTTAACCTAATTTTACTGACAGATGCCCTCTTCCCCATTCCTTATCAGCCTTTTGATATATAGACCAAAAAAAATCTGGAGTTTGTCTGAAGGACTATAGAATAAAAACAACAGAGCCCTTCCATCCCTATATCTAGATGGAGCCTATGTGCAGAAAGACACCCAAATCTGCTTTATGTGGAAAGCATTATAGGTCTGACTTTTAGTTTGGGCAAAGGCTCAGGAATAGTAAAGGAATTCTCTATTTATCTAGGAGATCCACAAATACCACTGATTCATGGTTTATGCAAACTTGTAGAATATCCACCAATGGCCAAGATGGGACCCAAGATGTGCATCTTGTTCCTGTACTGCCTATCCTCTTGTGTCTCTTATGTCTTGATCCAACATGATTGGACTTTTGATGTTTCACTGAACATGCAACTAACTTTTAGAAATTTACGAACTCTATGCCTCTGCTTCTAGAAAACCCCTGTTCTCTTGTTTCTATCTGCTAAAATTATGCTCAGCACTAACATTGCCTTTCCCTTGGTGAAGGCTCCTCTTCTCCACACCCTGGCAAACTCAAATGCTCTTTCCCTTGTGTCCCCTGTAGTACTTTTTCCAAAGGTTACTACACAGATGTTTTTATGAAAACTCCTTCTTTATTATCTTTATTGGCTGAGGATGTTATCCATTGAACCACTCCCTCCTTTTTAGACAGTGCTTGTGCAAACAATTTCTCTGAGTTAGAAAAGAGGATACATTTTATCTCTTATAAAAACTTGGGAAGCTTTCTCCTTCCAAGTATTACTTGAATTGCTCTTACTGCCAGGAAGCTTAAAACTAGCTTTCCTAGAAGAGATATAGAAGATGGGAGAGAGAGAGAGGGAGAGAAAGAAGCCAAGGAACAGACTCTTAACTGTAGAGAACAAACTGATGGTTACAGGGCGGTGGGATGGGTGAAATATGTGATGGGGATTAAGAGTACAGTTACCATGATGAACACTGAGTAATGTATAGAGTTGTTGAATCACTATATTTTATACCTGAAACTAATACAACACTTCTGTTAACTATACTGAAATCAACATAAAAAAATTTTTTTATAAAAAAATCTAGGTTTTCTAATCCTTCTCAGTGATGGTAGGGGTTTTAACATTGGCTTTATTGTTCATTCTTTATTTTTATTTCTATTTGGTTAATTTTTTGTAGTTATAATTTTGGTGAGCTCAAGTAATTTTTATAAGTAGAGTATAAACAAAGACAAGACTAAAGTGTTATATTATAGTGATTCTTGGAAAAGGTATTTATGTGAATGGGTACAGGTATTAGGTGTAAGTAGACAGCCTCCCGAGAACTGAATTTAGCCCAGTGAAAGAGCTCTGAGTGCCTAGGGAAAAGAGAGACTCTCTCTCAAATTATTTCCCTTAGAAAGTCAATTTCTTAATCAGTTTTTGGATAAAAGCAAAGTATTAGATGATTTAAACTAAGGTATTGGGATCTTAAGCAAGCTGAGTGGAAAAGAATGTGGATCTGTGACTTTGGGCCAAAGAAGGAAGAAGAGACCTAATTTAGGAAAGTATACCTGAACCAAGTGATTTGATAGAGTGCTTCCACACTAAGAATCCCTGGATAAACCTTGATTCAGTGGGAGAGAGGCTTATGCTGAAAATCCTTCTTGCTTTAAATTCAATGGTATGTGCAGAATCAAGGAGGGCATTGTAGAGTACAAGGGAGAGGAAGAGCTCAGTGGATTCCACTCTGGCGAGTGGAGATAAATAAAGGAAAAAGAAGAAAGACTAGAGTTGGACATGTAGACTCCATGCTGGTGTTTTTCGTGCCATATTTCCTAATAACTGATACCTACTTACTGCCCAATCTAGTCATACTCAGTCTGTCCCTACATCACCATGTTTTAGTGGGAGCTACCTCTGAATCCAAAGGAAAGTAAAAGCAGGCGGACATCAGTGATCAACTATTTCCCCCTGTCTTTATAAAGTTCCAGCTGAACTGTCCACAACCCTTACGCCACCCTATTCTAGCCACTACACCTCATCCCTACCAGCCACCTCCAAATCCCCTGTCACGGGAACCAACCGAGGGGAGCATAGAGATACAGCCAACTTTTCTCCCTCAGGATTGCGTCATCAAAGGTAGATGGGAAAATAGGAAGCAAGGAAAGGAGACACAAGTCTCATTCCTAGTGCTGCTTTAAGATTAGCCATGAACTCTTCAAATGACAATAATCTTCTAAGGATGCCAAATAATCTTCTAAGGATGCATACTTTTCTTTGGAAAGTAGGCAAAACTAATTACTTTTCTCAATAACTTCTCTGATCAAGACAAAGTCAAAAGAAGCAGTCTTTAAAAAAAAAAAGAAAGAAAGAAAAGAAATGAAAAAGTAAAAGAAGCAGCCTTAGCAGAGGACTCCCCAGTGAGGAATGCCACTCTCTCTATGCAGAAGTACCATTCCCCTGCTCACACCAATACCACCAATGACAGGAGCTGCCAGCTTCCTCACCCCTCAATTTCTATTTTAACTCCTTGTTTCCAGAGGGGATCCTAACACTCACCATTTCTGCCCATTTCTAATTCTAAGGGGGAGCTCCCACTAGATATCCTGACAGAGAAGGTGATTGTTTCAACTCCAGCTTCTGATGGAGTTGGTGATGACAGTTCCCTGAAGGATTCCATTTTTGACTTGTCCACCTTTCCTCTGCCTGTGTGCCAGTGTATTTCTATCACCAGCTGTATCTTCTCCATGTCTCTGGAAGCAATCTTTTCCCTGACAGCTGCTGGGTTTCTCATAAAAGGGTAAGTAAGCCCTCTTCATCTGCCACAGAGAACACCTGAAAATCTGTTCTTTCTCTACCTTTTCCTCTTCTCAGTAACTGTTAATATTTAAGTGAATTATTTTCAAAATCAGCCCAGGTATGAAAACCCTATAAAGCATTTATTATGTCAACAGTGATGCATAGTTCAGGGGTCAACTTTTATCATTAATGTCAGCATGGCTTGTTTTTTTAGGAAAAGTTTCTTGTGACATATAAAATTAGAAATATTTCTGAATTAACAATTTACATATTTATTTCCTTAAATTAGCTTTCATGTATACTTTGGATAAAAGAAAGTAGTATCTTGAAAATGTAACATCTACTTAATTAGATACCAAGAAGACAACCCTCTTCTCTGCTAAAGTCAGTCAAAGCAAGGAACTTAAGGTGAGATGCTTGATAAGAGAAGTAACAAGTCCTAATAATAGAAAAGACAGATTGGAGGTCACCTTCAAATTGGTATTTATTGCCAACTATTTGTTCTCTCTCTGGTATTTTTTTTTCTTGGCAGCATCTTGACATTTTTGCCCAATATGAATGCAAATAGTAGCAATGAGGCTTCCACACAGTAATGCTCAAAAATGTTACCATGGTGGGTCTGAAAAGCAAATTACAGATACTGCGGTGGGATAAACCAAAATATATATTTATTCTTTGAACCATGGTGCATTTCAGAGGAGGCTTTAGGATAAGTCTCAGGGTCTTCTTCCACTAATCTATTTGTTTTTCCCTGAGGTTATCTATGAAGTACTAAAACAGATTTCAGTGATGAGAATCTACTCTGCTTTAACATATTGACATCAATGGAGTTCACTTTAGATATGAAATAAAACTGAAGTGTAGAAAGACCTCAGAGGAAGGAGAGAAATAAACAACTAATTCTTAAGTGTGTATTTGCAGTGTGTCTTGAACAGTGTGATGGATGATTAAATAAACTCAATTTCTTTTCTAATACTGAAAAACATTTTCCCCAATCACTAGTATACTTTTTTTATTCTTGTATAAACTTTTCCACAGTTACAGCATATAAAACTATAATTAAATACACAGAACAACATTTGGGTGGGCTCAAAATCTGCTGTCCTCAAGTTGTTGCACTGAGCATGACAGGTCATTTTTGCAAACACTCTGGTTTCAGAATCATGAGAGTCATTTAATGCATATTCAGTTTTGACTAAGATTCTTCTAGTTTTAAAGCAATAGTGAGACTTTTGTCATTGGCAGGATGCATTCATGCCATACTGTGGCAGATAGAATGAATATCAAGAATTTGGGAAATACGGACTGTAGATCTGTTTTCACTTACTATTTAAGGTAGGTTTGAAATACTTATTAAATATTTATTAAAAATAAGTTCTTACTTGTTTTATTTTTTAAATAACCATTTGGGGGTTGATAGTCAGACTGGCAATCATCTGAGGTTGTTCTAGCCCATGGAAAAATCAGGCACTGTCTGGTCATTTACATATTTGACATTGGGTATGGAATGAGATCAGAGAATTAGGTGGGCAGGAAGGGAAGAGAAAACTTGCTTACTGTAGTGGGGATATGCATGTTCACTATTACTAGTTCTATATATTGCTCCTACTAATGTTTTGTTGATGAAAAACATAAAAGGTACTGACTTGGTAAAAGGATAGAGTCTACATAGTCTACATAGTCTGCAGAGAATACAAATCACTGGTAAAAAAAAACATATATATATAATATATATATAACATAAACATATATATATATATATATGTATGTCATCTTTCTTCAATTCTAAGATTTTGTCAGTTTTCTTAGAAAATGTTAAGAATATTACGTTAAATGAATACATAGATTATGAGATAAATCTTTATTTCAGAAATGTTATGGTGGGAAAAAATGGTATTTTAGAATCCAAAAATTATATTATCAATTTCATGTCTGGTATTGTGCTAAATAATGTGGAGATATAAGAAATATTAAATCTATTTGAACATGTCTAACATAAATAATAAATCAATTTGGAAAACAAAGCCTCATCTGACCATTATGCCAAAACAGTGGTTATATAGATTAATGAAGAAAATGAAAAGAATTTGGGATTGACCAGAGAAACAAGAGGTAAGAGAAGATATTTACATTTGAAAGGTAAATCGAGAAAAACCAAACCACTGAAGTATCTTTAATTTATCTGTTTATATATTTCTTGACTTTGAAATATAACTTTTATAATAATTCCTTGACTTTTTGATATAACTTCAGAGAAAAAATTCCTCTTAATCTCATATTTATACCAGGAGAAAGTCTTAGTTTCTTAAAGTCACATGGTTGAGTCTAAGACAGCCTATAAAATAATTTTGTCTCCAGACAATTATTAAGGCATAGAAAATAAGATTGAAAGGGAATATATTGAATAATAAAAGCTCATTATTCTTACTATCTTGTCTCTCCTTTTGTAAAAACTCATTTTCTGAGCTTTCTGATGGTTCATAATAAGTATACATCTGCATATCTACATATGTTCCCTTGGGATTAGGCCATCTGGGAAACTCGCATATGTTCTTGGGGTACTGTATCTCATCTGTAGTCTAAAGCATTTCTGTTTGTCTATAACCTACATTTTCAAGTTATAATTGTTAACTATTCAGCATATTGCCTAATGGTTTTGAAAATATACTTGGCAAGGCTGCCAGGTGGCTGGGTGAGGTTGGGAACAATAACGCTGCCAAGTTAACTTCATTTAAACTTAAAAAAAATAACCAAAGGCAGTGAAATTTCAATGTTTAGTATTAGAAGACACTTCTGAATTCTAGTTCAGTCCAATAGCGTCATACGAACTAGGCTCTGACCTTTGGTATTAGTAAAAACCTGCCTAGACCTCTCAAAGTCCAGCGTGGATGGAGAATATTTGGTCTAGCTCAATATCCTTCTTTGCGCATGAACTCTTTCTATATCATACAAGACAAATGAGCTTTCATTCTTCCGTTGTTGGTATAGTATTGTTTTTTATTTTTAAGTTTGCTTTATTGATGTGTTGTTTACATATAACAAAAGTTACTGATTTAAATATACTATTTGATGAGTTTTGACAAATGAATGCAGTTACATTCCCATTATTGTAATCAAGATACAGGAGAATTTTATAATTCGTAAAAGTTTGTGCTCCTTTGCAGTCAATTCCCTACAGTCTCCCTTGGCTCCTAGTCCATTGGTCTACTTTTTTTTTTTTTTATTGTTACTTAATTTTTTTTCCCAGTGTTCCAAGATTCATTCCCCATTCCCCACACCCAGTGCTCTATGCAATAGGTGCCTTCAGTACCTACCACCAGGCTCTCCCATCCCCTCACCCCCCTCCCTCCAAGTCCCTCAGTTTGTTTCTGTGTCCAAAGTCTCTCATGTTTCATTTCCCTCCTTGAATTACCCTACTTCCCATTTACTTTCTTCTCCTACTGTCCTCTACATTACCCCTTATACACTGTAAGTAAGTGAAACCATGTGATACTTGACTTTCTCTACTTGGCTTATTTCGCTCAGCATAATCTCTTCCAAATCAGTCCATGTTGCTACAAAAGTTGGATATTCATCCTTTCCAATGGAGATGTAGTATTCCACTGTATATATGTACCACATCTTCTTTATCCATTCATCTGTTGATGGGTACCTTGGCTCTTTCCACAGTTTGGCGATTGTGGCCATTGCTGCAATGAACATTGGGGTATATATGGCCCTTCTTTTCACTACATCTGTATCTTTGGGGTAAATGCCCTGTAGTGCAATTGCAGGGTCATAGGGTAGCTCTATTTTTAATTTTTTAAGGAATCTCCACACTGTTTTCCAAAGCGGCTGCATCATCTTGCATTACCACCAACAGTGTAAGAGAGTTC
>PITA01021578.1:0-32374 GCA_004023965.1 Spilogale gracilis
CCTCTGGGTCACTCTCCAGAAGTCAGGCATTCGTTCACTCTGTAATCACCTCCAGAACACCGGCTTTCCTTGGTTTCTCCCCACCAAGACCCTCCTCAGTTTACTGGTAGAGCTCGGAGCCTTTTATCCTCTTTCCTGAAAGGCTCTGTCTGACTGCTTTTAAAAGGGGGCCAATAAGATCCCACCAGGTTCCCCTTAGCCACCACCCCCAACCAAAATAAATCTCCCTCCTCTTTAATGAGGAATGCTTCTGTTTTACACCTAGTTTATTAAGGGAACCGGACACTTTTTTATTTTGACTTTATTTTAGGATCATGAAACAAAGGTCTATTTGAAACGAGGTCTCTTCACTTATATGAAGAGTAAGGAATGACCAATTACTGCTGATTCCCACAGAGACTGGGGCAGGAGGCGTGGGCTTTGTCCCAGGGGTGCAAGGCTGATGGGCTAACCGGAGAGATGATCTTGGGATCCACTTTCCCTCCTGTTTCCCTCTTATCTCCAAGCTCCAGTGTATTCCTTAGCTGCTCATGGTTTTCTCTCCCCTCTTCTCTTCCTTATGATTCCTACTTTCCTTTTTAATTTTTAGTCTTAGACCTCATGATAAATATTGCCAAAATTGTCTTCTTTGTCTTATAATCAACCGATACTCATCGTTGAGCCATTCAGAGAATAGAAAATATGAAAATCTAAACAAATAGAATAAATAAAATGTTCCCTCTTTGCCTAGATTGCTTTAGAAGGGGAAAAAAGAAGAGCAAATGTTTGACTTAAAGATTTTAGGCTAAAAGGTGTCTGTGAGGGCAGACTGACAGAAAGTCTTACTGAGCATGTTACTGATTTTTCTCAGGAGTTGGGCTGGGGGTTATTCCCAGGGAACGTCAGCAACGGCCTCTAAAATCAGCTGATTCGCTCCAGCCAGCCCCATTCCTAAGCATGCAACATGGATGATGTCTGAGGGGGGCAGCAGATGAGGAAGGAAAAGATGATGGCCCCAACTTTTCGGCTTAAATCTTCTCAGTGCTGGTTTTACAAAATGTCTGAGCGATGCGGTTTCAGAATTCACCTCTGCTTGTTAGCTATTAAAGAACTGTTAAGAAGGTCTTAAGCTTCCAGAGGAAGGCTTTGAAATTGACACAGTCTCCTTAAAACAGTTCCTATAGCTCAAGACAGTGAAGGGCTAGAAAAGAATGCGTATGCCAATGTATTTATAGCCATGCCGCTACCATGATCAGGAGTAGCCTTCAATTTTTTTCCCTTTCAAGACTCTGCTGGGCTTCTGTGATCTACAGCTTCTATGAACCAGTTTTCCTTTCACAGTTCTTCCCTCGGGGCTCCACTGAGGGCAGCATTTCTGTAAGGAAGTATCTGGTCCTTCTCCCCCTTGTAACAGGCATGGTGCAATGACCCAGTCTACGAGACTGAGGCATAAATGTTGCATATTCATAAGTGGAAGTTTGAATGAAGCTAATAGTTGCAAAGAAAGACCCAGCTGGGATTCTCCATCTTAGCAGGTTAGAAACGGATTTCTTGAGGTTATACAGTAAATGTAAAGCTTCTCCGAAACTAGGCTGCGAAAATTCTGCTGGACTCCTCACTCTGATACTGAAGGTCTTAAGAAGTTGGGGGCTGGGGGGAGTTCATAAACAAATGTTTATCAAACAAGCCTGACCAAAAGAACATTTTAAAAGCCAAGGTCAGTAAAAAGAATATTTGATTTTCAATGTGTGATAGTAATGGAGGTTGGGGAATCCAGAGCAGCATTCTGACCTGACCAGAGCACAGGGCCTGAAACACATGGGGGCTACTTGTAGATGGCCATCTTCTCATGGTGTCTTCACCGAGTGAAGGGAGAGAGCTTGCTGGTATCTCTTCTTAAAAGAACACTTATCCTAGCCGATCAAAGCTAGGATAACCTCATTTAACTTTTATCGCTTCCCCCAAAGCCCTATTTCCTACAATCATATTGGGCATGGGATTGAAAATATCAATCTTGAGGGGTGCCTGGGTGGCTCAGTTGGTTAAGCGACTGCCTTCGGCTCAGGTCATGATCCCGGAGACCCGGGTTTGAGCCGCACATCGGGCTCCCTGCTCTGTGGGAAGCCTGCTTCTCCCTCTCTCACTCCCCCTGCTTGTGTTCCCTCTCTGGCTATGTTTCTCTCTGTCAAATAAATAAAATCTTTAAAAAAAAAAAAACTAACAAAATTTGAATTTTGGGAAGACACAATTTAGTCCACAGCTATATTCTTTCTCTTATTAGAACATTTTACTTCTGCCTGAAGATAGAAGGAATGGAATGATAACATCCCAATATCTTATACTTTCCAAATTGTAATTTTCTGTGGCTTATTGAAATTTTTTTCCCTTTCCTTTTCTTCCTTTTTTTTTTTTTTTAAGATTTTATTGATTTGTTTGGCAGAGATAGACGCAGCGAGAGAGGGAACACCGGAGCAGGGGGAGTGGGCGAGGGAGAAGCAGGCCTCCTCAACAGGGAGCCAGATGCAGGGCTGCGATCATGACCTGAGCCCAACAGACACTTAAGGAATGAGACACCCAGGTCCCCTCCCTTTCTTTTTCTTTAGCCTCTTTTTTTTTCTTCTTGCTATTGTCATTATTAAATCGGCTAATTTTCAATATTAGAATCTTTAAAAAGATAATAGAAAAAAAAACCTGTTATTTGTATATTACAATAAATGATACTCTACACTACTAGCAACCTTCCCTCCTGCCTACTTTCTTCCTCCTTTCCATGGCCTCCAACCTTCTTCAACCTTTGGGGAATATCCTCAGAATCCGGGTCTGCATTCTTTGGGAGCGATCTTCTCCTTGGATTCCTGGTTCCCGAGCCCTACAGCCCTTTGATAAGCAAACATTCTGGTTAGCAGAGCAGCTCATCCTCTAGATCTCTGTGCAAGGAGGGTCTCATAGAAAGTGGGTGCTCAGTGTATGCTTACGGAAGGAAAGAAACATCTCTTGGCCTGACATAATTGCCATTTTCAGAGCAGACTGGAAAAAATATATGCTACGTGACCGATATTTGGTGCATTCGGCAAGAGCTGGGTGAGGAATCGAGGATCTGGTGTTAATTCCCAGTTATGTCTTTTCCTATGCAGAGCAAGCAACCTTCTCCGAGGTTTGGTGTCCATAACATAAAAAGGTATACTGATGCCTATCTTAAAATAAAGTTAAGAGGATTATTACACGAGCTAATGTATGTGAATTCATCAGCATAGCGCTGGATATGAAATCATTCTCAATAAATGCATTTGAGTCTGAGTAATGTCGCATGAAAACAATGCATTACTTCTTGTTAATGTACACACAGAAGTTTGCTGGGCTATTTGCTCCCTCTCAGGTAAGTTCTCCTTGGTTCACGTACGCTGATACAAAGTAAATTACGGTTTTTTCCTTATGAATAAAACTATTATATATCAGCTCCCCTTAAAATGGTTACTTAAAATGACTTCGGGAGACAAAAAATAAGAGTAATTACCTTTTTTCTCTAGTAATTTAGCAAAAAAAATGTTAATTTTTTTTAGATATGAACTTTAATTCAAAATACAGAATTTGGGAACAATGTATTAAGAAAATCAAATAAAGACAGTTCAGCACTGTTAACAATTATCATATTTATTTTAATGTGATTTGATTTTATTCTCCCAGATATTTAAATGGAAAACTACTTCAAATAAGTTTATGAGTCTTAATCTTTATTCCTCTAATCAAAAGTCTCCGAAATCATGATACCGACTCTGGCATGATGGGGACAAATATTGCTTTGGCATCAGTAGTGCTTGGCTATGAAAACACTATGTAACAGAAACGACGGAAAACAGCTAAAATAGTGTTTTGAAGAAAATTCTTTAAGAATGTATTAATAAATGAAATGTCTTAACGACTAACATTAATAATCAAAAGAAACTGAAGAAATTAATTACACATACTGTAAGCAAGTTAGAAGTAAAAAACAAAATATGCCTAAAATTAACAGAAACAATGATTAATTAAAACAAAACCAGAAATTAATAAATCAGGAAACCAAAAACGGGAGGATAAATACATAATTAAATGGTTCCTTGACAAAAGCAAACAATAAAATTAAGAAGCTGCTAACTCACCTAATCAAGCTAAAGAAGGGAGTAGAATGACTCAAAATATGAAATGATAAGGAGAAAATAACCTTAAATACAGGAGAAACTATCTAAGGAGAACATTTTATTCATCTTTATGCAAACACATTTGAAAACCCAGACACAGTGGAAAATATGAGACGAAACTGTAACATACATGAGATAGTAAATCGAAATAGACCAGTTACCATAAAAGAAATAGAGAAAATTGTCAAAGAACTACACCCCCAAGAGACAGCAAGTTGTTTGATGGAGGGATATTTACCACAAACTTAAGAAAAAGATAAATCTGACATTATTAAAACTGGTTCAAAGCATATTAAGCAGAAGGAAATCATCTAGAGCTTTCCATTTATTTTTTTTAAGATTTATTTATTAGAGAGAGAGAGCCTGCTCCTCCCTCTCTCCCTCCCCCTGCTTGTGTTCCCTCTCTCGCTGTGTTTCTCTGTCAAATAAATAAATAAAATCTTAAGAAAAAGAAGAAGAAGGTACCATGACCACATGAGGCTTACCATAGATACCAAAGAATGATTCAATATTAGAAAGTTGATTAATGTAATTTACCATATTATCATCTCAGAGTAGATTTGACTACCACTGGACTAGACGCGGGGAGATGCCTTTCTTTTCTCTTTGTCACTGTATTCCCTGTAATTGTAGTATTTCCTGGGACGCAGTAGGTGCTCACATGGTGAATGAATCAAACGCTCGAGAAAGGGTCACATAATAATTGTCATAGATTTCAAGGAGAACTTGATGAAATTGAAATCAATTATTGATAATTTTTATGAAATAGAAATACATGAGTACTTCATTAAACATTATAAAAGGTGTATAAAATATGTACGTATTTGCACATATCTGTATATAGATAACGCCACAAAGGCTAGCGTGAGGTTTACTGAATAGCACAAGCATTCCCATTAAAGTCAAAATGAAATAATTAGGGGCGCCTGGGTGGCTCAGTTGGTTGAGCGACTGCCTTCGGCTCAGGTCATGATCCCTGAGATCCGGATCGAGTCCCACATCAGGATCCCTGCTCGGCGGGAAGCCTGCTTCTCCCTCTCTCACTCCCTCTGCTTGTGTTCCCTCTCTAGCTGTGTTTCTCTCTGCCGAATGAATAAATAAAATCCTTTAAAAAATGAAATAATTATACATATTATCATCATTTTTTAACCTAGATCCAGAGACACTAACTTATACAATTATATAAAGAAAGAAGAGATACAAATTTTGAAGGAAAGGAAGTACAACTAGTATTATGTTGTATGATATAATTATATACTTAGAAAACACAAGAGAATAAACTTACTAATAATACAAATAAAAATATTGATAAATATGTCTGACTATATAATTAACATACCAAACTAAATAATTTTTGTATAAATAAAAATAAGTGTTAGGTGAAAGATACAATTAAATGGTAGTAAAAGTAAAGTTAAAGTACTCAGAAGATACATAAAAAATTATGTAGCACGGGGGCCTCTGGGTGGCTCAGTCGTTAAGCGACTGCCTTCGGCTCAGGTCATGATCCCGGAGACCTAGGATCGAGCCCCACGTCGGGCTCCCTGCTCGGCAGGAAGCCTGCTTCTCCCTCTCTCACTCCCCCTGCTTGTGTTCCCTCTCTGGCTGTGTTTCTCTCTGTCAAATAAATAAATAAATTCTCTACAAAATATATGTAATGTCTACGTGATTAAAATTTTAAAGTGCAGTGAGGGACACAAGTGAAAAATTTAATGAATAAACGGCATACCGTGTTCTCGAGCAGAAATATGCAGCATCGTTAAGATGTCACTTCCCCCTAAAATCACTCATAAAATAATGCAACCCACAGTACTTTTGGAAGGTGAGGGGCAAACAGGCAAATGGGTTTTATTCTTCACAATTAAAAATAAATAAGCAAAAAAGTGAGCAATGTTTTTAAAAAGTAGAACCTCACCGGCTATTAAAATATATTGTAAACTATAAGCGTTAGAATGTTGTGCTGTTTCTTGATTAGCAGACAATTAATGGCTCCAGAGGGAAAGGCCAGAAGTAGATTTGAATTCATGTAATAAAGTAGCATTTCAAATCAATGCACTAAACCTGGGTGACTTCATAGAAATGGGATTGGGATACCTACGTTACCATCTGAAAAAATACAAGTATGTTCTTTAGAGCCTATTTTCCGTAAAATAAAACTCGGATGGATCAAAAATTTACATACAATAATGGGACTACTAAGAACTACTTGAAATATACTATGAGGAGATTTGTATTATAGTTTTTCGTGGAAAAAGTCTGAGTAAATATGACACAAAATCCAGACACAAGAGAAAGATCCATTTGTTCACAATAGAGAAAACTTCTCCATGGCTAGTGAGGGTAGGGAGGAGTGGAATATACAATAAAAAAATATCAGAGGCAAGTAACAAAATGGGGATAATATTTGTAAATAATAATACAGATAAGCAACTAATTTCCTTAATATAGAGAAATTTCTTATGAATTAGTAAAAGGCCAGTAATCAGTAGGAAAATGAGCAAAAGAAAGAAACAGAACATTTATTTCTACGAAGACTTAAGCATAAAGATATTCAACCTGACTCTGAATGCAAAAGAAAAGTGCAGATATTTTGCATATACCATAATTTCACATAGCCTTAAAAATTTTTTTTTAAAAAAAGGCTTGATAAATCTATGTGTTGGCCATAAGCTGGGGAAACAGGTATCCCATTCTCCTCCGGTGGTATTGAAAGTTGGAGAAATCAACAAAATGTAGGACACATCTCTTTGCCTTCATAATTTCACTTCTAGGAATTCATAGTACAGATTTATTCCCACATGTGTAAAATGATGTATGTATAAAGATATTTATCACAGCATTGTTTGAAAGAGCAAAAAGAGGACACAACCTACAAATGTGTTACAAAAAAAAAAATCCCAATACTTCCAGGCAATAAAAGACTAGGTAGGCATTTAAGAAGAAAGACACACTGGATAGAATCTGACATGTTATCATTCCCCAAGGTATGTGGCTATTAGGGAGGGGAAAGTTTTCCCCTAAACATCTAGATTCTTTTGACTGGTCTAATTAAACTGACACAAGACAGATTAATAGAAGGGAAAAAGTTAATTGCATTCATTCCTACAGCAGTCTCATAGTTTAGCACCTGAAAGCGACAGCAGCAGGCTGTTTATATACCTTTTAAACAAAGAAACAATACATGTGGGGGGCACCTGGGTGGCTCAGTCAGTTGAGCATCTGACTCTTGATTTTGGCTCAGATCACGATCTCAGGGTCCTGGGATCAAGCCCCACTCGGGGCTCTCCACTCAGTGGGAAAACTGTCTCCCTCTGCCCCCACCCCTTGGTGCTCTCTCTCTCTCAAATAAATAAAATATTTTTTAAAAGAGAAAAAAGAAACAATCTCTTTGTGAGGAACTGACAAAACAAAGTAACTTAGGCTTGGGTACTAATTAGCAAAAAGAGAAAAGGGAAAAAAAAAAAAAAAGCCTGATTTGTTTACATAACCTTCCTTCTCAGCCCTGAATTCTCAACCTCTGGTGGTAAGAGTGTTTCTCTACCTCGGGTTGCAGGGAGGGTACCTTTCACGTGGAAGATTTATTTCCTGCTTTCAAGGGGCGGACAGGAGGGTCAGAATGCCCTCCTTGCCCTGCCTGTTTCTCAAGTAACTTTAATTCAAAATAATCAATATGCTACTCTGGCATATGTAGGGGCAGCCTGCCCTCAGCACCATCATTGCTAAATGATAAAGCAAGATGAAGGGCGCCATGAAGCGTGTGCCGTCATTGGTGTGAACCAGAAAGAAAAAGACAAGTGCCTGTTACCCCTACGCTTGTCCTCGTCTTTACCTTTTATAACTTTCTGGTTTTGTACCATATGCACATATTGTTTTAAAAAATAAAACAATGTTTGAAGTCCTTGACTTTGTTCTTTTCATTAACGAGAATTGACTACATCTAAAAAAAAAAAAAAAAAAGAAGTTCCGCATAGGGACAGAACAGGGTTTAAAGGCAAATGGTACCGTAGAGATAGGGCCTAAGACCAAACACAAAAGTTCTTCGCTGTTTCGGCTTTTGACGCACACAGCTGTTCAAAAAGCAATGAGAGTTTTGTGTATCACAACTCTGTCCCCGTGATGACAAGGCGGTGGAACCTCATGCTCAGCCTCAGTTCCTGCATTTTTATGATGACATCGTTGGGCTAGAGACTTTCCAAGGTCCCACTAGCCCCATATCTCTATAAAACATCACTCTGATCTTTCCCTGAGGTCATTTTATTTACTTGTTTCAAAATTAGCCTACAAATTAGGAATTACCAGCTGCTAACTACTGCTTGAAACTTCTTCTTTATTTAAGTAAAATGGCTCCCTCATCAACCTTTCTCTTAAAGCCAAGTTTATACGCAAAAAGACTGCCTATCTTTTTTTAATTAACAAAGCTTCTATTTATATAATTTATACCATTTTCTGTTTTCTAAAAACCAGTATCCTTTTTGGTTCAAACTATGTCTAGCCAAAACTTAAAACATGGCAAAATTTATGTCTAAACTGGAGTCATAAAGCAGTGTCCCCTTATGGGTTCTTTTAAAACGACAAGACAGTGTTCCAGAAAGAATAGTTCACCTCCTGTTAACTTAAATCCTCTGCTCTCTTTTCTGAAAGGCTCCTGGGGCCCAGGATGTGCTTCTCTTCCCCAAGGAGACCCACCCCTCACTGGAGGACTCTCTAAAACGTGGGTCTGTTTTCCAGGGGTTTATTTAGCTAGTGGGGGGCTTCACTCATCCCCTCGGGCCCTTTTTCATTATTCCTGCTTGGGTCTGCCTTTTCGTAATTTCTAGTAAAGCACTGGTGTCCTATTTTCTGCTTTGGGGATAACCTTGAGGGAGGGTTACTTATGCTATTTGACCAAAATAAGTTTGGAGCATAGCCTTTTTGCAGAAAAAGAAAAAAGGAATTAGCGGGATTCAAATCTCTGTTCAGTGACTTGCTAGTTGTGACACAGCAACATAAAATATATTTCTCAGGTTGTCAGAACCTCTGCTTTCTTATTCATATAGTGAAAATAACACCCACCTCGCAAGGTTTTGGCAAAGATTGTAAAAAATACACAGTACATGAAATAGATAATGTATGTAACTTGTCTAGTATATACTGCACATATATAACATAGGCGTACTGTATATATAAAATGTGTATTAGTGTAGGGGGTATAAACATGGACTCCTGTTACTTAACCACACTGAACGTCAGTGTCCATTTCAGTAAGATGGATGTATTCCTAGGCGCTAACTCACAGTGTTGCCCAAAGGGTTAAATGATTGAGCGGCAGCAAACAGTAGGGGGTCAACAAACATCATTTAATGTCATTATAGGGTAGCAGGTTCCCCGTCACGACATCAGCACTCGGGAAGTGGTAGGCATTGAGCTTGTTCGTTTTTTTCGGTGGCCGTCCCCAGACCCCCACGGGGAGGCTGGATGGAGCTAGGAGGGCGCTAGGGAGTGGACCCCAGGCTGTACACCGTAGAGGGAATGACGCAGAGTCCATGAGGCGGGGGTTGGGAGCCCATCACAGGATTCAGTCTTCCTGCTCTTTCAGCCAAGATGGTCCCTGTGGGGGCGCCTGTGTGGCTCAGTCGGTCAAGTGCCTGCCTTTGGCTCAGGTCATGATCCTGGGATCCGGGGACTGAGTCCTGCATCAGGCTCTTTGCTCAGCAGGGAGTCTGCTAGCTCTCCCGGGAGCAGGTGGGCAAGGGGAGTGGAGGAGCAAAGCAAGAGGGAAAATAAAAGCCGAGAATGGTGGGAGGTGAATCAGGAAGGGAGAGCCTCACAGAGGCTCTTTCTCCTGGGCCCCCAGGAAGAGGAGCTGCTTGGGAAAGAAAAAAAATTGCATTGATCCAGGGAAAAACCTCTGAATTTCCCCTCTGGGAAAACTTCAGACCTCAGGGCTGCCAAATCCTCACATAGGAAAAAACAGATCACGAAAAGCAGATGCACGTCGGGGCACACATTCAGTGTCCCGTGAGCACCAAAGTTTTGACGGCAAACAGCTCTCTCCAGAGTATTGATTTAGCCGCAGAAATTGGCATTCCGCTTAAAAAAGAAATAGTCTGTTGGTGCATGGCAATCCCACCCCCATCCAGATGGAGAAGATCAACAGCAGCAAGGGTGGGCAGAGGCAGAGGACCACAGTGTCCCTGCTACGTAACTCCAGACACGGCCAGGAGCCCTTTATTGCCAGCGAATTTTAGAGCAGGAGGAGAAGGCTTTTGAACTCAGCTAGCATTTAATAGTCTTGATGCTCAATCACAGGCATTGGCTGCAAAGTTATTAAAGCCTGGAACCAGGGGCTGGGCAACCAGCTGTGTTTGAAATGTCAGTGCATTTCTCCAGAGACCACCTTCCCCCTTCCCACCATCCCTCCCTCGGGGTCTTGGTATTTAACAGCATTTCACAAGGGCATCCTTCATCCTCCAGTCTTGGAATCAGGGACCTGGAAACGCCCATGGAGTCAACTAGAGTTCTGCTCTGTATCTGGGAAAATAAGACCGCGCTGAGATCTGAAAGGAGTGGGGACTCGGGGAACAGAGGCGTGGTGCTGAGGCAGGTGTGGGCTCCTCCCAGACGGTGTCCTGTATCTTGCCGGAGCTTCCGGGGAGGCAAAGAGGGCCACAGGGTAAAGAAAAGAGCCTGAGAAGAGCTTTTGGGAAGATATGGAAAGACCCAAGCTCAGTGTCTCTATAAGCAAAACATTGTTCTCTAGTACTGGCAGAGGATAACAGGAATGTAACCCTTTAGGGGCACCTGACTGGCTTAGTGGGGCAAGCATCTGCCGTCAGTTCAGGTCATGATCCCAGGGTCTTGGGATCGAGTCCCGCATCAGGGTCCCTGCTCAGCGGGGAGTCTGCTTCTCCCTCTGCACCTCCTCTTGCTCCTTCTCTCTCTTTCTCTCAAATAAATAAAATCTTTAAAAAATAAATAAAAGAAATATAATGCTTTATATTCTAAAGATCTGAGAATAAACTAGTATGGCTAGTTCTTAAGCAATACCCAAGTCTTTTCCCCTTTGCCTGAAGCTGGAGGCCCTTCACAGCCTCGTTGCAGGCGCACAGATCTCTGGGCTGATTTCTCACAGGAGCACTGCGAGCCGTCTCCAAGCCTCCTTCTTCCCTCCAGAGCCTCTGCGGGTCCCTGAAGACCTGAGCAGGATGGAGCCACGGAATGGAAGGGGCCCGAGTATCTGCAAAGCTACGTCCCCTGCTCCAACCTGGGAAGCAGACTGAACAAAAAGTAACCCTTTAATCCGCTAAGCCCCTCAGATTTCAGGTCGTTTGTTACGCCAACTACCATCAAACGCCCTAACAAAATGACGTCATCAGAATCACAGACAAAAATATTCATTACAGATCTATTCATGAGCAGCAAAATAATTGAATTAACTATCCAAAAGTAGAGGGTTAGTTCAATAGATCATGAGACATGATATAGCCATAAAGACATATGTCTTTAAAATAATACTTAATGACATGGAGACATGAGATAAGTAAAGTGAACTGAACTTTTTTTTTTTTTTTTACTGCAGAGTCCAACAACGAAAAAGAAATTGTAAAATAGCTCGGGTACTTTCATTCGTCTTTGAGGGGGGATTTATAAATCACACAATTATCTTTTAAATTTGCCTTTTCTCTTCTGGCCAGTCTTTTCTTTTTTTAAAGATTTTATTTATTTACTTGACAGAAAGAAACAAAGCTAGAGAGGGAACACAAGCAGGGGGATGGGAGAGAGAGAGGCAGGCTTCTTGCTGAGCAGGGAGCCCGATGTGGGGCTCCATCCCTGCACTCCGGGATCATGACCTGAGCCAAAAGCAGTTGCTTAACCAACTGAGCCACCCAGGCGCCCCTCTTCTGGCCACTTTTGTTCATACTCCATCTCTGTCTCTCTATAAGTGGTTCATGTTTGATTTCCATCCTGTGTGAAGCCAGGGACCCTCTTGCGGAGTCCTATGGGACCCCCGTCTGGGTCCTCAGATTTGGCCTGCCTGCATCAGTCTCAGTCATGACATGGGGGAAAAAGGATTATCAAAATGAAAAATAAGATAGCTCTCTTATTGAGAGAGATCATTTTCTTGGTGAAATAATTATTATTTTTGATACTAGGCAAGAAGGTCAGATGCAGCCCAGATTGGGATCCGCTCCCCAATGCCGGCCACGTCCCAGTGCAGGGCCCATCCCCCAGCCCCCCACCCACCCATAGAGCATCAATGCCCCCACCTCCTGCGGGAGGGCGCCCTGAGCTGGAGCACCCCAGTGGCATATTATGTAGCAGATGACTTAAGCTTGAAAATGTGAAGACATAGAAATGCCCTGAGGGAATAGCATCAGATTATTTAACAGGGAAGGGAGATACATCGTGGAGGAAAAGATACATCAGGAATGAAAGGAAATGAACAGACAAAGTGAGGGAAAAGGGGTGTCAAATGGGAAACCCACCCAAATGCCTAGACAGCCATGACTCGCTCCAAGAGAGTGAAATCGTTTGACCAGAGGTATAATACTGAACCAACGGCCAAGAGTCTTTAATAAAGAATGTTTAAATTTGTACTGGGTGTCGTGCATTCAGGTTTAGGAAAATAGCAACTGGCTTGGAATCATCAGAGGATAATAATATCATCTTCTTTTTTATTTTAATTTTTTAAAAAGATTTTATTCATTTATTTTAGAGAGAGAGAGAGCACACAGGAGCAGGGAGAGGAGGGAGGAGCTGAGGGAGGAGCAGGCTCCCCACTGAGCAAGGATCCTGACTAGGGACTCGAACCCAGGACCCTGGGATCATGGCCTGAGCCAAAGGCAGACGTTTAACCATCTGAGCCACTGAGATGCCCCAATAGTATCATCTTCTTTGGACACTGGATGGCAAGAACTATCTTTTGGAAGACAACCGTCCCAGCTAAAGAAATCTGCCTTCCTCAGTTCCCCAGAGTGTAGCTAGAGGCATAGCCCATGGGACACTCCACTTCCCCACAAAGGAAACGGCCCACCATAAAGCTGTGTGGTTGTGTTTTTCATTTACCTAGTTATCTAGTCAGCTAAAGGAGCTGAAAATATTTAAGGTAGCTATCTAGGTGATGGGATTAAGGACAAAATTTGTTTTCTTTTTATAACTTCAGTATTTTCTGAATTCCCTACAATGAGAATAAATTATTTCACAAAGAGAACAAAGGAAACGTCATTTATAAATTAAACCTCTGTAATCCTATTACAAGTGAATGTCTCCCAAGCAGGTGGCATCAAAGAGAAGCTGGGTTTTTTTTTTCCTCGCAAGAATTAAGTAGAGCGGAAGCTTATTCCCAGGGGCAACAATGCCACTTGTGGGCACTACTGATTTGTAGGGCTCTTCATGAGCTCCCCGAGGCTTCACAGCATCCCTGGGTGGTTGATGGATATCGTCCTCATTTTAGAGATTGGTAGCAGGCTAAGAGTAACTGGGGTGGTCAGTAGAACGGGGGCTCTCTCATCTTCAGGTAGTCAACGGCATCCCCCTGGGTGAGCCGCCCCAGCCTGTTAGCTGTTTCATGAGGCTCATGAGTTGCCTGACATGTTTACGAGTGCTCGACTTACAAATCAGGAGCTCAGTCTTGCACACTGATTAATGATAAAAGTCCTTGCCCACGCCAGTAGCCCTCTTCCTCCCTAGCTCCCAGCTTTCTCTAATCACTTTGTCGCGGAAAGTGTTTTCCCCCCTCCGCACGAATCAGATGGGCTGGAAATGTGTCACTTCGTAAAGAAGATACCCCAATACCTGTACGTTAAAAAGATAGGGTGCCACTTACCTCTGCCTTGCTACCTGTTCTGGGCGCCCATTTGAAGCTCCAAAATGATCCCATTAGCTGGGCCTTAACAGTTGGTAGATGTGGTTTAGTTAAAAAATAAAGTTCTAGGCTGACAGAGGGAATAATTAATTGTGGCTCATAGGACACGTATTTCGCCCTTTAAATTTTTTTTTTTTGCACAGTAGGGGTCCTTTTCAACTCCAACCCCTTCTGAAAGATACTTTTTCCCACCAGATATAAGTTTCAGCCTTAAGAGAACAGGTGCACCTGAGCAGACACAAACAGAGAGACCTCAGGAAGAGAAAAAGAGATGTTAAGACCAGATCTCACAGAAGAAAACAGGCATTTTGCAGAGACCATTGCATTAGGGAAAATCACTATCTCTCTTTCACTGAACATGATTCCGCTTAAAACAAAACGTTGAACTACTTCAGCTGCAGGGACTATGATGCTGCCTAATTAGTCCATATGTAGTTTGTATCACCTCCATAGAAGATCCTGAGACGAGGCAAGTGATAAGGTGCCACTGGTCAACAGAGCCGGGACTCTGAGTAAGGAGAATTCTGAACCGGAAAGAATGGGGTTTATTGCGCTAGATACAAAAAGCTGAGATTCATCAACCCTTCTGATGAAGGTTAATATCGAGAACTTCAGAAAAAATTGCTTAGATTTTTGTCAATTAATCCTTTTGCTGTCTTGACGAAAGCCGAGGGGGAAACAGCCTTAGTAGTGGTTCTGAATCCGTGTCTGGATGAGGGGCGTGTGACCGGCACGGGCCGGCAATCATTTTATAACATTCACCGAGGACCACAAGGAGCTGGGGACTTGCTGATTGTGGCTGATCTGTCCAACCACTGCAAGGTAGGCACGACGAGTCCCATCCTTCAGAGCAATAAACTGAGGCTCAACGAAGATACATGATACTCTGTCGTAAGCACCAACTACAGAAGAATATAAAGGAAAAATGCCTCGTAATCAAATCCCCACTGTTATTTTAATCCCTTTTTCTCTACTTGTATTATTAAAATTTTAACAGAATTGAAATACTCAATCTAGTATTTTGTGCCCTGGTTTTCCACTATTTGCTCCCATCATGACATATTCTTTGAGAAAATCATGTTTAATGAATGAACTGTTTTCCATTTTTTAGCTGAGCCATCAATCATTCATCCAACCGCTTATTGTGGGAGTTTTACGTAGTTTCTCATATGTTTTCTATTACGCTAATGGCTGAGATGAATATTCTTGAACATAAATCTTGTACATAAATTTGATTGTTGCCTTAGGACAAAATCCTAAAAGCGAAATTACTGGCTCAAAGTCTATGAACGTGTTAAGGCTGTTGATACAAAAATCGCCAAATTACACTCCAGAAGGTCTGCACAGTTTCTATCCCCCCCGACAGAGATGGACGAGAACATCCTCTTTCCTACATCCCCTGCAGCAAATTTTGTGGGTTTTTTTTTTTTAACTTTCTACCAATTAGATGGGCAGAAAAATTATAGATTTAGAACTTTCATTTCTTTGATTAAAAGAAGCTGAACATCTTCCCTTGTTTATTAGGCATAAGTCTGTTCCGTGTGAATGTCCCTCCGTGTCCTGTACGCATTTATCCACCACCGTTTGGAGCTGCTGGCATTCAGAACCTTCCAGTGCTTAGCGTGGTGCTGCTCCGGATGGGGCAGAGTCCTCTGTCTGAGAAAGACGGGTGCTCCTTACTAGGGAGCAAATGTCACCCTAGAGCCTGGCAGGGGAGCAGGGAGGACTATGCCCTCAGCTTAAGTACAGTGGCTCTGTAGAAATCATCAGGTCCCCGGATTTAGAACCTCACCAGCCACCAGGACTGGTACGTCAAGACTAAGTGACTCTGCAATGTGTAATTTCTCATGAACTTGACCCTCCCCCTGCCTTCATCCAGTGACTGAATGGGGCCGAAGTGCCATAGGGGTGCAGGTGTGGCTCTCCTCCAGCGGTGGGGCTGAAAGGCAGAGGGCAGAGATGCCGTCTGGGTGACCCTGAGACACAGCAGGAGGAAAGAAGGCTGGTAGTCCTCACATTTCTGAATACAGAGGAATACTCCAGTAAAGGACACAGCGGTACCCGTGGGAATAAACAGGAACCACAGGACAACTGCAATGAACTTGACCTCAGTGGCTGGAAGTAAAAATCTCTCCTCTGTGGAAATCCACCACCTACCCCGTGCCTTTCTCCACTGGGGACAGTTTGTCCCGGGTTGTAATCATTATAGTTGCTGGTTTATACCCTCGTCTCCCCAGCCAGAATGTCAAGTTTAGGGCACCCAGCTCCTCCTATGGGTTAAACCCTTTGTAGTTGCTATGGGTGAATAAATGAATGAGTGAATGAATGAATGAATGAATGAATGCATGAAATAATGCTTTTCTAGTGCTTCCCTCCAAGCAGCTGCAGACTATGACCTTATCTCTCCCCGTAAATGCCAGCACATAGTGGGATAAACGCTTCTCGAAGGACGGAATGAACCAAGCCCCATCTCAACCACAATAACACCTACTTGTGCTCATCTTTCAGAAGTTCTTCCCTCGGGAGACCTGTAAGGTTCGCAGGATTCTCACCCGCTCCCCACCGTTCTCGTTGGGACGTGGAGCTCTCCTCACTGCATTTTCCGCACAGGCCGTGGGCAGCGGAGTAACTCTGTGTGACAGCTGCCCCCACGGGACTTGTGAAATAATGACATGTCTGTCTTCCCAGCCTCATGCTGCTGAAAACCACGCTTCCCCGAGAAAGAGAAAGATCCAACCGGTGTGCACCTGCGTACACATTTGTTTATGTATGCAGGTAATGACGAGCTCCAGCAGGACAAAAGTCCCCTTAGATCGTGTCAGGACTGCACTCCCCGTGCCCCCAGCTTCCCGCCCTCGTCGTGGCAGCTGAAAGGGGTGGTTGCAACAGACACTGCCTCGAACCGAACCCCAGACTGACTCAGAGCTTCTGTTCGGAGAAATAGGCTGTTGCCACACTTTAATTATGAGTGTTGTCACAGGGGAGCACCCCAGAGCTCAAGCACGTTGGAGGGGGAGCCCCACATCACCCGCAGAGCAGGGCAAATGACAGGCCCAGGCCAGTGACTCCCCCAGCCCAGGGCTTGGCACCCCAGGCGGCCTGCAGGGGAGTGGACCTCCCAGCATGCTCCCCCATTCCCCACCTCCCAGGGAGCTCCACCTTCCTGAATAATTGAACTTCCCATCCAAAGGAGGCTCTGCTCTCTCCTCATGCAAACATTAGAGCTTCTAAATATTTCAGGATTCCTGGGCTGTGGAGGGTCACTGGGCCTGCCCTTCAGAGGGCATTGAGCCGGTGCCAGCTGCTTTAGGGACGGCTCTGAACACAGCTGTGCCGAGGCCCCTCCCCCCCCAGTCAGGAACCTTCTCTGCTGCCTTTAGTAATCCGTCCATTTCGTGAGCATTTGTGGAGCACTGCCTCCTGGGAGGTGCTGAGGTCCCCACACAGAATGACCTGAAAGAGGAGGGCTGGGGAGACGAGGTGCTCGGGCCATCTCCCCACCACTGTGGTGAGAGCCCCAGGCAACGACTCACGCTGCACCCCACATCCCCGGGGCCCTTGGTAATGGTTTCCATGCAGCCTAATCAGCCTCAGGAGGCCTGTGGGACCAGGCCTTTCTGAGAACTGTCACGTGACCACGGAGCAGGCTCTTCAATGATGCAGCTTCACCAAGTCTGAAAACTTGGCCTTTCTCCAACTCCATCCACATCGCCTCCACACAATCATTTGTCTTTCCAGAAAGAGCTGTGTGCACCTTGTGCGGGGCGGGCCCACAGCAGGCATCTATGCCTTGAGGGGCTGCCCGTGCTGGCTTCCCTCCTGGTCTGCTTCCCTCTCAGGGAGCTGGTGGAACCCCCAGATGGAACCCCACAGAAGCTGCTTCCTGCCTGCAAGAGGGACGGAGGGCAGCAGAGGGCCTGTCCCCAGAGCTAGGCTCTCCAACGCTGGGCCCCACGGGGAAGAACCCTGCAGCCTCCCTCCCTCTCCATCCCCACTACCGTCAGTCCTACCCTTGAGCTGCTGGCTCATGGCAAGGTATGAACTTCCCAGAGATTCTGCATTTCCAAGGGCTCTTAGATGCAGAAAGAGCTCTAAGAATCAGAGGAATTTCACTCTAATGGTGAAGTTACAAGCAGTCTGGCAAATACGTACAGCTAGAGGACTTACTAAGTCTAAATATAAATATCTGCCCATCTCGGGCGCCTGGGGGCTCAGGTGAAGCCACTGCCTTCGGCTCAGGTCATGATCCTGGGGTCCCGGGATCGAGTCCTGAATTGGGCTCCCAGCTCCATGGGGAGTCTGCTTTTCCCTCTGACCTTCTCCCCTCTCATTCTCTCTCTCACTCAGTCTCTCTCTCAAATAAATAAATAAAATATTTAAAATATATATCTGCCCATCTGAAAACCACTCAGGTTGACATCCTGCACACACCTTCCTGTCTGGGGTGGTTTTCTTAAGGATGGCTGTGACATTGACCGTCTTGCTGGACCTCCCAGCGACAGCTGGATCCAGGCCATCAGGCGGGCATAGTTACCATGATCTACCACCTTCTTCTTTCCTTCCTCCCCCACTTTGGAAGCTTTAGCAAAACATACTTCAATTCCCACTTTAAAGTGAATTTATTAGCATCCAAATAATTAACCTGGCATCAATAGGAGGCCAGGCGATTTGCACGTGCCCTTCCACTGGCCGACTGCCCAGTGAGGGGAGGAACAGAGCTTTCCCACAGGGTTTTCCTGGAGCTTCAGAGACTGAAATCTGAGGACTGATGAAGTATACAGGTTTGGAAGTGAAAGAGGGAGAAGCTAACTGAAGGAGAGGAGGGAGAGTCTCTACGGTTTCCAGGTAGCAAGCCCTTACAGCAACTGGCATCCCTCCCACCACTACCGTGAGACAGTAATCTAACAAGCACTTCTATACCCTTCTCCTAACACTAGAACATTTAAAAAATATTTTAATTTTGTGTATTATTTGACACAAGGGTCCCACGGTCTGCCTCCATGAATGGCAAAGTTAATAACTGATACAGCCCAGATCCTAGGAAGCCTCCTGGGACCCCAGCAGCACTGATGGTCCCCTCCCGGGACCACTGAGCATTGATGATGCCTCGTCATTGATCAACCACCTGCAGGCTCCCCTGTCAGTTGCTTATGAGCCCTCCTCTCTGTGCCTTCCCACTGCCCAGTCCCACAGTGCTGGACCGTGTAAGTCTGAAGCATCCAGAACCTCTTCTTCTGGGCTCATGGAACACTAACCCTAAGAGATATGCTGCCCAAATAGGATTCTATGGTCAATTAAATGGGAAATCTTGCATAGCTGATGCCTTTTCCAGGGATCCACATCTTTTTTGTTAGTAAAGCCTTTTCGATGACCTTCGGGAAGGACACCTACTTTTTTCCAAACTCACTAACCTTTCCTCATAATGAAATTTTTATTACTATCCTGCAGACTTGTGCTCCACAAAAACACTTGGAAAGGCTTTTCCAGAATGGCATCGGGTGATGTTTGCAACCACAGTTCTTCTGCAAATGCAGCAGTGAACTTTGCATGACTGTTTCAAGGTTGTTTAATTAAAGTCAAGGGCATGGTTCCTAAAATGCAATTCAAAGAAGATAATTATGCAAGGAAATAAACTAATATGGTTCAAGCAATTGGCCTTCTGGTGGTCCAATGGGATCCTCAGGCCTCAGAGTGCCTACAAGGGTGGATTAGTTGGGGGACTTTGGACAGTCACCCCTAAATGGCACTTCCCTCTCAGACTTTGGTGACTACTAAATAGCCAACAATTTCACATTAGATTCTTAGAGGGAAAACAAAAGAACCATTATCTTACTTTAATAATTGAGGGTAGGATCCATATATCCATATGCTATGGAAACAAGACATGCAAATAGCAAGATGCCGTCTGAGTAGGAAAATTGATGAGCTGATCGGTATTCTTTTAAAAAAAATATTTATTTATTTATTTAACAGACAGAAACACAGCGCAAGCAGGGGGAGTGAGAGAGGGAGAAGTAGGCTTCCTGCCAAGCAGGGAGCCCAGTGCAGGGCTCGATCCCGGGACCCCGGGATCATGATCTGAGCCAAAGGCAGATGCTTAATGACTGAGCCACCAGGTGCCGCTGCTGATCATCAGAATTCTTACCTGAATGGGAGTCTCAATTCTCCTGAAGGACAGGAGGCATGAACCCAGTTGTCTGAGGTTACACCATGACAAGAGGAGGAAGGCCATGTCCAGATTCCTGCCTGTCCCCAGGACGATCCCACTCTGACCACCCGAAGACGTGGCTTTTCTTGATGACTTAGAACGGAGTTGTGCACTGGGCATTTCAATGTATCCAGACGTTTTTCTTGTTCCGTTTTGTTTTTATTAAGTAAATGGGAGTCTGAGACCATGGACAGTGAAGAACCAAAGAGGAAAGAGAAGGGAAAGAGGGAAAAGTAGGTGAAGCGTATGCTCCCGAAACTTACTATTTGTGCTTCAAACTTCATTTTCCGGGACTCTAACCGTGGACATCGTGGTAGGTGGGAGGGTGGAGGCTAGGTCTCCCTGAGCATCTGTCTGCGCTGGGAGCCACGCCCTCCTTAAGCACACCTTCCTGGACTACGTTGGTGGTTTCATTTTTTCGACTTCTAAATGTCAGAGTGTCCCACAGATGGCTTCCTTTCTCTTCCCTGGGCTCCAGATTGCCCTGTGGGACCGTCTGCTCATCACCTCCCCTGGATGTCAATCAGACACCCGCCACCTTACGTAGAGCCCGACTCCTGACGCCAGCGCGCCTCACACACAACTGAAGTGTTTCCTCATTTCAATATATGACTAACCCATTCTACAAACTGCTTAGGACAAAATCTTAAGGTCAGTGTTTGCATCGCCTTGCTCACCTGCCCTACTACCCCACAGAGCAGCAGACCCTGTTCGTCCTACCTATGGAGGAGATCCGGGTCTGGGCTACTGTTCGCCCTAGCACCAATGCCTCAGCCCCAACTGTTGTCATCGCCCACCTGGAGATGCACTTGCCCCCCACGGGCCTTCCTGCTTCTCCACTTACAGTCTTAAGATCTAGTTTCCACTGAGCTGTTGGAGTGATTCTCCTGAAACACACATCAGGCCAGGTCGTTTCTCTGATCAAGGCCCCAGTGGCTTTTCCATCTCACTCAGAGTAACTCTGTAAGGTGCACATGATCCCACTACCCTCTCTACTCTCTTCTCCCCCCTCTTCCCTCAGCCCCTCTCCTCCTGCCACACACAGCGACTTCATGTTCTTGAACTCGCCAGGCTCTCCCCTGCCCCATCACCCTTAGACATGCTCTTTCCCACGTCTGGATATCCACACGGCACCTTGTTTTCTTCCAGTTTCTGTTCAAGTATCACCTTATCGAAGATGCCTTCCTTGACCAAGCTTGAGGAGAGAATCAGCCCCGCACACATAGACTGTGCTCTCTCGGCTTTAGGTTCATTTTTAGGTTCTTTATTAGCACCTGACACAGTGTATAATTATTTGTTGAGATTTTCATCTCCCCACATTAGACTCTAAACCTCTCAGGAGGAGAGACTTTGTGTCCCTTTATTGTTTCACTTCCTGTATTGACGTTATTTGGTAAGTAAACAAATGCAGGCATCATAATCCAATTTTATAGAAGAAGAAATCGAGAGTCTTAGAAGTTGATGACCTGGCGAAGGCCAGTAAGTGGAAGGGCCAGGCCGTGAAGCCAGGCCCACTGGCTGCAGCCATAGAGGCTTCCCCTGCACTCGTGCTCTGTTGTCCAGCCCCCCAGGGGATCAGCACCTCCATGGAGTCTAAAACAGCCTGAAGCCTCTTCTCCCTGGCTGGACTCCCACCTTCGGGAAGTGAGCAGCTCTCAGGGGCCGTGGCCAGGCCACGTGCAAGCAGGTACAACCATCGGAGAGGAGACTCGCGCTCCGCCGGGATTTCCCTGTGCCCTGCGCCCTGCGCCCTGCGCCCTGCGCCCTGCGCCCTGCCTCTTCTGTCTCTTGTAATCAAGATGCTGAAACGTGCGCAGCTGGCACACATTGCAGAGCAGCGACCTCAGACGAAAAGCAGGACTTTCCAGGAAGTCTGGGGGTTCCCCCACAGTCGCGTGGAGGCCCCTCCTTCAGGCTGCTCATCGTGCACACTGTGGGGCTTCTGTATTAATGATGAGAGATGGAAAAAGGCAGGAAATCTATCTCCATAACTGCAACACAGCTCATTCCTTTAGGGCCTTTCCACCTCAGCAATGGGATCCCTGCTTAGCTGGTACCGCGGTCCCACTGTTACAGCCAAGGTCCCCTCCCACTCCAGCAGAGTGCCCTGACCCGCCCTCTGACCGAGGCTGCAGGTGAGAGCGGATGGATCTCCCGGAGCGAGATCTGCACCTGCGCCACCATGCCCTCCACCCCCCCATCACCGCCACCACCACCCCCCGCCGCCTGCCAGCTGCCCACGAGGAGGGGGGCTGGGACGAAGGAGGGGAGCAATGGAGGCACTTTAGGAACACAAGACAGCCTGGGGCTCTCTTTCCCGGCCCACTGACCTTGCCTCAGCCTCCACTCCTCATGCTCCGGAGGTCACTGCCACCCCCGAGATCCGAGATCCAGAGCTGTTTCCCCTGTACTCCACCTCCCAGGCTCTTCCCTGAAGCCACGGGAAGAAATTTCATCAGAAGAATATCAATCTACTGATATGAGTCCTGACAGCCTTTCTGAACAGAATACCCAAGCCCAAGCCTGCGCTGTCTCTGGCTGCAGGCACCCCTCACAGCAACTTGGGGCCCCACTTTCCTGACTCTGGACCAGAGCTATGGCCTGAGCTCTTGGGGCTCGGGGTCTTCCCCCAGCCAGGCTACAATGCCTGCAGGGGAATGCTGGAGGGGGGTCAGCAATGCCTCCGACGGTCTTGCTGTCGCCCCTACTTAAGACACTTCATTTTCCCTCCTGCCGCTGACCACTGAATATGCCCAGGAAGGAGGCTGTGGGAGTCTTGGATCTTCCCACTTCGCAGACTGCTCTGACAGCCCACAGACAGGCAGCACGCTGGGCCCTGTCACCTCCTGCTGCTGTCACAGCACCTCTCCAGATGTTTCCCATTTCCACTTTCTACTTGCTGCTCTACTTGGAAGCCCCAAAGTCCAAATGAGTCCCCAGAATATTGAGTTGTCCTGTGAGGGGGAGCTATGCAGGGGTCAGGGGAAGTAGGGGAAGTCAGGTAAAAGAAATGTGAGCAGGTTTCTTTACTGCAGGACTTCTCAGAGCCTTTAATACATGTATTTAGATTGTGAATTTCCAAAAGGAAAATACTAGTACTCTCCAAACTGATTTTATAAGGTATTTTTCAAGGCACTCAGCTATAGACTGGGGATTCAGACACCTATTTTGGCATAAAAAATTGGCCTGAGGCACAGGGACGAATTTGGGAGAAGCAGGCAATGCCAACATCTGGCTACAGAATACCCCTTTCAGAGAAGCAGGACCCCTGACTCGACAGGACCCCTGCCCACGCTGCTCTGCCCTGCACCGAGTTGCCCTGGGTTTGGAGAAGGACTGAGGAGAGGGAAAGGATGTGTGAGAGGACAGGGGACAACAGATGTGTCCAACCACTCTCTACACCCCCTGCACACCGCAGCCTTTAGAAGAGGGAGGAAGGAGACCATCAGAGGGAGGCTGGAGATGTTAGACCGAGGCTTTGCTCCCAAAGTTTAGGCTTTGTTTTTGATTCTGTTGAGGGAGTGTGTGGACCCAAAGCATGTGTGTGCATTTCAGTTCACTCCAAGCAGGGTTTACTGAGTGCCTGGAGGGGGCCAGCTGCCAGTCAGCGGCCGTGAGGAAGAACAGGATGGAACACCGCACAGCTTTCAGGGAGCCGACGGTGCTGCTGGAGGGACGAGGCCACACAGGCTAGTGATCAGAGAACAAGAGGAGATTTGGCCAAGATCAAAAGAGAGGAATCCCACAGTCAGTGGCAGCATGTTCAGGAGCAGGGGCTGTGTGCACGGAGACGGAGTGCAGGGCCACGGGGAGTACGTATTATGAAGACATCTGGAGGAGGGGAGGGCCTTCCTGGAGGAGGCGCCCTCGGCAAGGCCATCTGTGCAAAGTAAGATGGCCGGGAGTTTGAGGTACTTGGGGACCTTCTGGTACACTTGGGCCTTGCGAGGAGGCTGGGAAGATGATGATGGCTGAGGCTCCAGCCCCCAGTGGGTGCCCTTAGCCCCCGTCGGAAGGCAGAGGGGTTGGGGTGGTGAGGGCAGCCCGCTCTCTGGGCGGTGGCTGGTGCTGGTCGGAGCACCACCGTGGGATCTTAGTCCCGTTCCCATCGAGCACACAGAATGTCGTAGGCTGAATTGGGGCCCCCAGATGCGTATGTTGAAGTCTAACCCCTAGAACCTAACAATGTGATGTATTTAGTGATAGAGCCTTTAAAAAGGTGTTTAGGTTAATGAGATCATAAAACCGTTCCCCAATCCAAAATGGCTGGTGTCCTTCGAAGAAATCCGGGCTCAGACATCCCAACAGAGGGCCATGTGAGGACACAGGGAGAAGATGGCCATCTCTAGGCCAAGGAGAGAGGCCTAAGAAGAGACCAACCCTGTCAACACTTTGATGTAGGACTTCGAGTCCCCGTAGCTGGGAGAAGGTGAATCTCCGTTCTGTAAGGCGCTCTGTGGTACTTCGTTACGGCGGCCCAGGCAGACGGAGGGAGCCACGCCATCTCCCTAGCTTTCCCAGTGCAGCGCTGCTCGTCTGATTTCCTGGGTTCCCATCCCTTCTCTCCGTCACTTAGACTCCCTTCTTCTCCACGGACTTATTGTCAAGATGGAATTACACAGTGAATGTAAATCAACTTTGAATGACGTTCATGCAGACATCTGTCGGCTGGTACGGGGCCCCGGGCCGCGCCCTGGCAGTTCCAACATGGCCAACGCGGGGCCCCACTCCCCCCAAGCTCACAGTGGGGTATGAACAACACTCACAGACTCAGCGACTGGGCTACCTGACTGCTGGGAACACAGCAGAACGGACGGAGCACAAGGAAAACTGCCCAAGGAGAGGGCATTCAAGATGGGCTCTGAGGATTGAAGAGTGTCTCTGAAAAGGAGGGCAGAGTAGTCTCTGAGGGAGAAAGAGCACGTGCAAAATCCAGACGCAGGGCGCCTGGGGGCTCAGTCGGTTAAGAGTCTGCCTTCAGCTCAGGTCATGGTCCCGGGATGGAGTCCCACATCAGGCTCCTTGCTCTGTGGGGAGTTCGGCTTCTTCCTCTCCCTCTGCCTCCCTTTCTCTTTTCTCTCTCTCTCCCAAATAAGTAAATAAAGTCTTGAGAGAAGAAAATCCAGAAGCCCAGAGGGCATGATGCCTTAGTGGAACAGTGAGGAGTCGGGATGGCCACACAGTCCACGTGGGGAATGGTGGGAAGGAGCGGGGCATTCTGACAAGTGTTACCGTCCACCAATGCTGAGAAAAGGGACTGGACCCTAACACAGAGGTAGTGAGGAGCTGAGGGAGGATGCTAGGAGGGCCTCCAGGATCAGTGCAGAGAGAGCCGGGGCAGTGAGGAGACCAGAGTCTATTGCTGGAGCCCTCTGGGAGCCTATGGCACATCTGTGGAGCAGGCATAGGAGACACGGCTATATAGTTCAGGGGAGGGACTGAAGATGGGCTAAGGGGGATGAGTAAGGTGGTGTAGACTGCAAAAAGAAAAGGCAGTGGGACCAAAAGCGCACCTGGCCCAAATATTTAACCCTTGCAGGCCTCAGTTTACTCATGGGAAAAAATGTAGGAGAAAGAGCTCCTACTCCCATGACCATCAAAAGGGTGAAATGAGTGAGATGATCTGCGAGATGCTCTCGGCCAGGCCTGGCAGTTAGGCTCGATGATGCAGGCTCTTGTTGCTGTCCCCGGTCATGAAGAGATGGGGGTGGTGGCCGGTCACGCAGACTGGACTCCCATCTAGAACGAGCAAAGAGGAATACTATGCAGCCATCAAAAAGAACGAAAGCTTGCCATCTGCAACAACGTGGCTGGAACGAGAGGATATTATGGTGAGCAGAATCAGTCAGCCAGAGAAATACAATCTCCATATGATCTCACTGATATGTGGAATTTAAGAAACAAAATAGGAGCATAGGGGAAGAGAGGAAAAAATAAAACGGGATGAAACCAGAGAGGGAGACAAACCATTAGGGATCCTTAATCACTAGTTGTTCCCTAAGCAGCTGAGGGTTGCTGGAGGGGAGGGGGTGGGGGAATGGGGTAAGTGGGGGATGGACATTCAGGGGGACAGACGCTGGAATGGGCACTGGGTGTTATACAAGACTGATGAATCACTGAGCTCTACCTCTGAAACCAATACTACATTATATGTTACTTAATTGAATTTAAATTTTAAAAATATATAAATTGCAAATCAAAAAAAATAATAATAAAGCAAGCAAAGACACTGAAGCCTGTTGGCGCCCTGTTTGCCCCAAAGCCACATTTCTCAAACTACGCACGAGAGGAATTCAATTAGCCCTGACTCCAGGCAAGACTGGTCCTGGAGCCTGAGGAAGAGCATGAAACCTCCACTGCGCTGGGAACAGTGTGGGCAGGCAGGGGCCGGGACCCGCAGCTTATCAGGGTGACAGGACAGCAGAGTGTGCAGAGAAAGGGAGAGGACACGCACCGAAAGAGGCGGGGCGAGCCCTCCCCGCCAGGTACTGCGGGTATCAGGGGATGCCTTTGCAAGGTGCTAACTGGGCGTGCTGGCGCCGCGGGGCTGCGTGGGTCTGGGGGCCGCCGCGGGCCCTGGCAGCCTTGGTGGAGACAGTCGGGGCTGCCCTGGCCACCAGAGGAGGTGCGCAGTGTGTAATGAGCTCCCCCTCCCCTGGAGCTCTGCCAAGTTCACTTTGCCCCGCCCCCACCCTATCCCCAGGGGAACAGCCGGCGCTTTTCCTCTTTGCAGCTGAGCTGCTGTTTCCCGGGTAAGGTGGTAGGTACTCTCACTCCCTCTGCAACTTTGGCTGCTCGGCCCTCACCTTCATGCCTCTCCGCTGAATCGAAATGAAAACCAACAGAGACAATTCTTACAAGGCAGACTAAGAAAAGGTGCTTGAAATTCAGCACAAGGGCCCATGTAGATGTCTGGGATCCCCTGCCCGGTGAGACTGGGCGCTGAGTCATTCTGAAGAGTAGCACTGAACACGATAGCACAGACTCTCCTCATCTAATTGAGGCTCTTGCATGGAATGCAAAATTTCGATGGAAGATTGACAGTCCGAAGGTCAACCAGAAGCCTTATTCTGTTTTAGGTGCAGTTTAATAGGTGTTTTTTATGCAGTGGGTTCACCAAAGGGCAGGGTCTGTCTGGATCTCAGTTTTACAGATTAATAAATTAAATTGTATCAGTTCATCTAGGGATGAACATATATTTGGGGATGAATGCATAATCCTCAAACTCATATGGTACTGGCTGGGAATCTTTGCGAAGACAGAGGCATGCCCAGTAAATAACCCACTGGGGTCACTGCCCAAATTTAATTTTGGGGGGTAGGTTCATACCCAAAATAAGGTTAAACATTCTGAATCCTTATTATGAGGAAGGCACCGAGCCAGATGCTCAGGCGGGCACAGCCATAAGTTCCACACGGGTCATGCCCTCCAGAAGCTTTTTGCACATAAATATGATACAGATAAAAATGTGTGATGAGAAAGATGCTGCAGGGCTGCTAGGGGAGTGCGGGGGTGGGGGAGTGGATGCTTCCAGCAGGGGAGGGAGGAGTGGGGAAGGGTCCAGAACCAAATTAGGAGGGGAGCTGCATCTTGAAGGAGGCGGGAAGGTCTATACCCAGTGTTAGGGGTGGGGTCGTTCCAAGGAGAGCAGTAGGTGAACAAGACGCAGAGGCTAGGAAGGGGGTTTGGCCGGGAAGGGACAAGGAGGCTGGAAAGACCAGCAGGTGCCAGATTGTGCCTCAGAGTCACAGAACACAGTGGGAGGGAGCTCTTAAGGCACAACCAATCATGCAAGGAAAACTCAATGAAGAAGCTTTTTTCCCAGGGTATGGAGCCTTCTGTCTACGCAGTCAGCATTGTCTCCTTGAAATTGCATCCTCCAGGAATTGGGGGAGACACCCTGGCATGCTCCAGTCTCTTCTGCTTTGGTCCCCAATTCTTTCTTAGCCATTAACGTCCTCTGTCATTGCAGCAGGACCTGTGACAATGTCCCACAGCTCCTGAGATCGTCGCTGACCTTGCCCGAGTTCCTCTGTGCCCTGGTGTCTCCCTGACAGCATTCCAGAGAGCACCTACTCAGTGGCAGCCACAGGGCCCTCTGTTCTTACCAGCAATGCAGAGAGAAACTGTTCCCGAGAACGGGTTCCTTTCTCAGAGACGGAGCTCTTCCCCTGCTGGCAGGATTTAATTCGCTCCCTCCGCAGAGGGCAACGCTTGCCTCCATCTCTGTGGTCCACGTTGTCTTCCACACTCATTCCTGTCTGTGGGCAGTTGGAGTCAGCGACAGCTCAGGGTGAGATGACCGTGGCCACCTGGTGTCCAAGGCCAGTCCCCAAGGTCCTGCAGGCTCCCATTGCAGAGACCCAGACACAGGGAAGACAAAGGACACGCTCACCACCTAATTGTCCAGCATTCCAGAAAGGGCCTAGACATTTGTTTGATGATAAGTGGTTCAGAATTAGGAGCTTGTGTTTAGAAGATGGGCTCTAGGGCGCCTGGGTGGCTCAGTTGGTTAAGCGACTGCCTTCAGCTCAGGTCATGATCCTGGAGTCCTGGGATCAAGCCCCACATCGGGCTCCCTGCTCGGCGGAAAGCCTGCTTCTCCCTCTCTCACTCCCCCTGCTTGTGTTCCCTCTCTGGCTGTGTTTCTCTCTGTCAAATTAATAAAATCTTAAAAAAAAAAAAAAAAAGATGGGTTCTAGATTCAAACAGAGCCAACTGCAAATCCCAGCTCTAGTCCTCCCCTGCTGTGTCAGCTGGGACACACGATTTAACCCGAGCCTCAGTTTTCCTGTGTGTAAAGCAGGAACAGGGATCACGCTTACCTCCGAGGGATGCTGTCAAGAGGCCCACAGCGCAGCCCGCACAGTGCCTGGCCTGTCACGAAGCCTGATATGTGCTAGCCTTTCGTTCCCACAGACTTCTGAGCCGGGCACTAAGAATATCTGAAGCCTTCCAGCCAGTGAGAGGAGCTGCAGTCTCTATTCCCAGTAGCCAGGGAGAACTAGGACAATAGCTGGTTTTCCCAAGCGACTCCAGTGATTTTCCACTTGCCCTCCCTCCTTCCTGCACCTGACTGTGGGGTGCCCCTAGACAAGCCGCTGAGACTCGCTGAGCTCAAAGGAACCCTCCACAGCCCTATAGGATTCCCCAGCTCCTAAGCTAACTTCTGCATTAGAGCCCCAGGCTGGCGCCGGAGAAACCCACTTCCTGGCCACCTGAGGCGCAGGGAGGCCAGGTACCAGGTTCCATTGTGGCTGATGGTAAAAGGCATCAGGGCAACTTGGGTTTCTAAGCCTCCGGGACAGCAAGGCCAGTGGGGTGCTGGGGAAGACGCCAACCAGCTTGTGGCCGACGACAGCTAAGACGTTGGGGACTGTCTGAGCCGCTGGACATCCTGCTGCCGGCGTGAAATGGTCAGGGTGACAGAAGTGACACCACAGAGATCGGCAGATGTCCCCACTCAGGGTCCCCTCACCCCCAAGAGCCAGTTGTCAAGCACTGATCAGCACCCCGGGGGGCACGGCCGTTTCCCGCTCCACCCCTGCTTGCCCGTAACTGCTCCCTGTGTGTGCACCCCTCCAGATGGTCCAGCCAATCTCCAGTAGTGCTGAAAGAGACTGCCAGAGACAGGCCGATGCGAACGGCTCGAGATGTAGACAGGGTGCTCCCTGTGAGCTGCTGTCAGAACTCCAACTCTTTCCCTTTGCTCCTCCCAGAAGGAAGACCGCTGGCTGGTATTTAGATGCAAGGACTGGTTACACCCCCAGGGATGAAAGATCCTCTGGCCGGTTCTCTGAGGGAACACCATCGAAGGGGAAAACAGATCAGTGGATCACAGCGCCGGAACGTGACCTCTAGGGCACCACACTGGGTGACAGGGGCCTTTGGACAACGGCCAGAGCAGGGCAGGAAGTCCCCGCACCAGGAAGAACTTGGGGGGCTTGTGGAAAAGGGGAACTACCTAGATTCCTCAAGCACCTGCGAGTTCAGCAAGACCTCAGCTTTTCTGAGGCCAAATCTGCATTTCCCCCAGCAGGAGCTGGAAGAGACACAGAGCAGCAGGGTGAGGCTGAGCAAGGTGCTCCCGTCCCCCACCCCCACCCCCACCCAGCGGACACTTGCAGTGCTCTTCGGGGGGGCGCTTCGGGAAACCGCAGCCTCTTCCAGGGTCCGGGAGCCCCCATGCCTGGCAGTGGCACCAAGAGGCCCCCAACGGGAATCCCGCCCCCTCCTCTCTCTGCCCGCAGGCAGGAGCCTGTTTCCTCTGCAGCCGCAGGTTTCTCCTTTAACTTCATCCTTAAGTGTATCTGGTACATTCGCTTCTGCAATATTTATGCCTCCCATCAATTTTTCATCCCCATCACTCAGCTCTTCCAGCGAGTTTGGAAACTACTCTCCTTGAGTTCTCATTCTCCTTAGGGTGGGGTGGGGACCACAGGAAAGCCCTGGGGAGGCCTGCTGCTCCAAGGCTGAGCAGGAATCCGGCGTCCACCGGCCGGCTCGTCTGCCTCGCCTTCTAAGCTGTCCCCAGTGCAGTCACAGCTCACATATCCGTACTCACCCCCAGCTTCTCCCACCCTCCTCAAGGTGACGTGCAAACACAAAGTTACTCCTCCTTCCCGGGGCTGCTGGGGGAAGGGGTGGGGGGGTCTCCGCTGCTTCTGCCACTTGGAGGGCCACTGAGCAGGGAGCCCATGCAGGACTCCATCCCAGGACTGTGGGACCATGACCTGAGCCAAGGGCAGACGCTTAACCAACAGAGCCACCCAGGTGCCCCCCATCTGGAAACTTTGATACAAAGTTATCAGGCTCCCCAATCTCCTCCCCGTCCCTGCAGGAACAATGAATGGCTTCCTTTATAAGTCAGCTTGGGCTGCCCTAACGAAGCACCGTGGACTGGATGGCTTCCACAACAAGCACTTGCCTCACGGGTCCAGAGTCCAGGGAGCCCAAGACGCAGGTGGTCAGTTTGGTTCCTGCTGAGAGCTGTCGCGCAAACAGCTGCCATCTGTATTTCTGCATGCTGAGGGGGAGGGGCGGAAAGCTCTCTGTATCCTTTCTTACGAGGGCACTAAGCCCATCACTAAGTGGGATCACCGGAGCCCCGGTGATGGCACTAAGCCCATCACTGGGGCTCCACCCAATTACCTCCCCAAGCCTTCCAGCTCCACATCCCATCACACTTGGGATCAGGGCTTCAACACATGGATTTGGGGGGACAGAAGCGTTCAGCCCCCTGCAGGGTGGCTTTAGTAAAGGTCACTTGAGGCCCTCGGGCAAGCATGGGTGAACTGTGAGGCTGAAGAAAGGAACAGAACGATGTCTATCCGCAGAGGAGAGAAATCCTCCCTCGGCACTGCCCCTTATCCCCTTCCAGTCCCAGTGTCCAAATGCCGGTCACTGGATACATAACCCGAGGCAGGAGGGGCGACAGTATTTTCTCAAGAACTACAATTCTACATTAACAAGAAAGAGCCCAGAGTAAATGTACATTTACATTTGAGGGTCTCCCCATGAAAAAGTTGCAGCCCCATCTGAAATGTGGACAGTACAGCAGCAATAGGTTTTTTTGAGGAAAGCATTCAATATGAAGACCAAAACAAAGAAATAAGTTCTTTATCAGGAAAGAAAGACAATGTGGAAAACAGAAGAAAAGTTCCAAAGACTATCAATATCTTTAGAGAGATATATATAAAAAAATCCTCTGCTCATAAAATAAGAACAGAATGTTGCAATGCCAAAATGAGAACAATTAGAGAACAAAAACCTCCTTTTAAAGCAAAATCAAAGCTAAATGATGAACATTCCAAATGTTTTAAATCAATACAAGTCTGGGCAGATTAACAGGTCCCAGATGTAAGCAATGTAATGAATGAAAAAAGATATCAACAGCAAAAAAACCTAATTATGAAATTTCACGCTCAGGACAAAAATGATAATTGAAAGAAAGAGAGAGAGAAAGAAAAAGAGAAGGGGTGGAGAAGGAGATGGGGGAGAAAGGAAGTTACCTATAATGAGCTGGAGATCTGAATGGCGTTGGATTTTCAAGAACAATATCAGATGTTAGAAGCCCCTCAATGTTCTGAGGGAGAACATGATTTTCAATTTTCAATCGAGAATTAAACATTTAACCTAGCCATTAATCAAGTTTGAGGCTAGTAC
>PITA01021579.1:0-32378 GCA_004023965.1 Spilogale gracilis
AACTTTTGTAGCAACATGGACTGGACTGGAAGAGATTATGCTGAGTGAAATAAGCCAAGAAGAGAAAGTCAAGTATCGCATGGTCTCACTTACTTGGTGCATGAGAGGCAAACTGGAGGACAGTGGCAGAAGTAAAGCAAATGGGAACTAGGGTAATAATCTAAGGAGGGAAACGAAACAACAGAGACTTTGAACACAGAAACAAACTGGGGGACTTGGAGGGAGGGGGGTGGAGGGATGGGAGAGCGTGGTGGTGGGTACTGGGGACACCTAAAGCGTGGAGCACTGGGTGTGGGGAATGGGGAATGAATCTTGAAACACTGGAAAAAAAATTTTAGTAACAATAAAAAAAAAATCTTTAGTTCAAGGCTGTCTGCAATGGGCACTATCAACGTTTACCACATTTCCCCATGCTCAACGTTTGCAGCACAGCACTCCAGTTAACTTGGACTACACAACATTTTGGAACAAAGTCTTTCTGCCTCCTCTTCCTGAAACGTTCTTGTTAGTCTTTGTTACTAAATCCTCCTCATCTTTTAAGACCCTTAAATCCTTTCCCTCTTTACAGCATTTTTTGAATTAACGCAACCAAGTATCCCTCCTTGGAATCCATATAATATCTTCCTCTCTTTGTTGTTAAATTACACTCTGCCTTCTTAGCACATTATTGGCATATTTATGCCATATCACATATTAAATACGCCATGTGAGGGAATGGTTTTTACTGATCTTTGTATCCATAGAGCACTTTTTAATTAGTTGTTCAGTGTCTTACATTATTCAGTATTTGTTGTATTGAACTAAGATATTCAGAGGGAGAATTTTTTAACCATTATGAGCAACCCCTGCTTTTATATTGCTATTTTATACACATATTATTGGGACTTTTTCCTGATACATAAAAAAAACCTAGTTCACAATGTCCAAATAGTGTAAAGAATGTAACATTCGTAGTTATAATAGATTTTTTTAAAAACTTAAACAGTTTTTTGGAGCATTCTCTTACATTGTCTAAGTCACTGTTAGTGGTGGGGTTTCTCTGGTGTTATTTTATTTTTATTGTCTTCATAATTTAAAAAAATAAATCCAGCTTAGCACTTTCTTTTATGCAGCTTACTTGAGACTGAATGAAAAGAGGTTTCTGGAATAAAGAACAGAAGTGCCTATGCCGAGAACTAGGTGATTGTATTTTTTAGTAGGCAAGTACCTAGGTAACAAAAATGACAAAGCCCTAAAGGAGGATACTCGTTACCTCTACATTCTTCCCCATCAGCAGGAGTAGTACACAGAAGTTCTATTTCAGTTGTTTTTTTTTTTTAATATGTTGTTTATTTATTTTAGAGACAAGAGTGTGCACACAAGGAGGAGGAAGGGAATTTCAAGCAGGCTCCAAGTCCCGCTGAGAGCAGAGCCTGATGCGGGGTTCAATCTCACCACCCTGAGATCAGACCTGAGCAGAAATCCAATTGGCCGCTTAACCGACTGAGCCATCCAGGCACCCCCTCCATTACCATTCTTACAGAGCTGGTCTGTGGTATACAAATCAGGAATTTAATGCCATAAAGCTCTGAAAGATCTAAGGAACTATAAAGTATTAAAACATTGACTATAGTCTTTAACATTAAATGAATTAGAGAATGCCTGCTATCATGCAAGAGAAATTTGAGTATTTTGCCAGCTGCATTAAATTCTATAGAAAAACCCAGCAGAATAAAATCACTCTGATTGTGTATGTGGGTGGAGGGCAGAGAGGAGGGTATACTTTATCCTAGAAAAGTCCAGAGGAATTGCTGAAGTTTCTTCAAGAACTAATAAATCCTTGCCCTGCATTTTGGAGGCTGTCCTTTGCAAAGACAAACCCCAAGATCATAGTTAAACCTAAGTAAAGATTGGAAATACCTGTAGGCTATGGTCTGGTAGACTGAAAGACTGTAAACCGGTGCTCAGGCTGTGTCACTGAGCTCATTATTTCCAATAGTCCGGGAAAGTAAGAGCTCAAATCTTTCTTTCACTCGGTTATATGTAAAATGACAGAAGAGACCTAAAGAGTTAACTTCACTCTAAAGAATATACTTCTTTCACACTGAAAATATAAATTATTACAAAATAAAAAAATTTAAAAAAAGGAATATATTTCTTTCCTCAACCCACCTTGAATGAGCAAAGACAGAGAATTAATTAATCTTCAAAAAGAAAGTACTCTAAGTCCAAGGTAGGGTTAACATTTTTTTTTAATCGTCTAGACTGTCTTAACAGCAGATTAAGGAACATTGCTAACAGACTCCTCTAGCCAAAAGAATAAAATGAGACATTCTATTAAAAAAAAAAAATCAGGCAAGCCCATAAAAGAAAAACTGGCATATGTCATACATCCTACCTAGTAACAAGGAGACCTACCAAAAACTTATTTGGTGTTTATCTGAAACTCAAACATATTACATTTTTTGTTTTGTTTTTACAAAAACTGCCTATTTTCCTAATCACAAGCATCAGATACAGTATTCCTGGTCATTATGTCTAATTCACATTTGATCTACATATTTTGAATTACAGGGTAGTAATACTCCAGCTCTGCTAAGGGATTGTTTATAGAATTGTGTTTTCTTTTTGTGAAATTAATAAAGGATTATTGAAAATTTTTAATTTAAAAAAACTAAAGCAGCATACATGTCTCACCCATGAGCTTTCATTATTGCTAAAGGAGGCTGGCGTGAGCTCAGCTGAGGACCCACTGTGACACGCACCTCCCTTTAGGCCGGAGCAGGCCCCACTGCACTTCATCAAGACACTGAGCAGCACTGGGACATTTTTTCTGGCAGAGCATCGCATGTGGTTATGAGATGGGCATACCACCTTTTTGTGTTTTGGGGCATCCAAAATTGCAGACTTCAGAATGAAACATCAGTCTGTCTCACATATTACATTAAAATGGCAAAGCAATTTTATTTCTTTAAGAAAGCAGTGCGGAATAGACTGGAAGATGACACCTTTTGGACATTGTGGGAACTTGTCGAGTCCTGGACTCAAAATGATTGGACGGCAATCTTTTTTATCATTTTCCTGGGGATCATTTTTGAGGTCATACTCATAAAGATTTGTGCATCCTTTAATAAGAAGCCTGCACTTCCAGAAAAGGGTAGTTCAAGGGCCCAGGAGGTAAGAACGAACGGTTGGTTTCTTTCTATTTTTCAAAGTCATACATAAGAATAACTTATAAAATCGTAGAACTCTGGTATTTGTATTACTCCTCTAACATTTGTTTATTAATCTCCCTTGAAACAGAAGGAAGACAGTTGCCTGAAAAGCATGAAATTTGGTACATGTTATATAATTTCGTACTTTAATATAAAACTTGTTCAACCTGAGCCTCTCCTATTGATGCTCTGACTTTTTTTTTATTCCCTCTTATCTCTAGATAACTGTCCAGTTCCTTCATCTTCTGAGGAAAGGTAAGTGATATATTTTGAAGTTAAATGAAACAGGTTGGTTTTGTGCTATGCAACACTGCATTTACATCTGAATTATGGAAAAGTATATTCCCATGCATACAGGGGACCACAGCTACTTGACATCATAATTCAATCTAACATTGATTTTTATTTTACTTTTTCTTTTTTAAAAAATTTAAATTCATTTAGCCAACATATAGTACATCCTTAGTTCCAAATGTAGAGTTCAGTTAATTATCAGTTGCATCTAAACACTGATTTTAACGGTTGCTCTGTTCCAAGCTGTTAATGACTTTTCATGTACTGTTGAAATGATCCTTCGAAGTAGGTAGTATTATTACTGTTTTTACAAACAAGGAAAGTTTGGGGCGCCTGGGTGGCTCAGTTGGTTAAGCGACTGCCTTTGGCTCAGGTCATGATCCCGGAAACCTGGGATCGAGGGCTCCCTGCTTGGCGGGAAGCCTGCTTCTCCCTCTCTCACTCCCCCTGCTTGTGTTCCCTCTCTGGCTGTGTTTCCCTCTGTCAAATGAATAAAATCTTTAAAAAACCAAAAAACAAAAAAACAAAAAAAACAAATGAGGAACGTTTAATGAGGATTAGTAACTTGCTTCCCTAGCCAGCGTCTCTCTCCAGTACACATGAATAAGTAGTAACACCAGTTCTGATACTCAATTGAAAAAAATATCATTTAGCACCTATTGTGAACCAAGCAAATCCTGAGCTAGGTACTGCAAGAGTGACATTCTGGTTAAACAATCAGAATCCACCAGCATTCCAAAAGTATACCAGTGCTAGGGATCAAGTATAACATCGCTGCTCTTGTTGCTATTAATACTTTAATTGCTCACATTAAAATCTATTCAACAATCATTAGATATCTACAATGGGCGTTGTGCTTGATACTGGGATACAAACAATAAGACAGTCTCTATTCCCTAGAAGCTTACATTCTTGTGGAGGAGATATATACATGAAGGATAATTGCCTTGCGGTATGATAACACAGTAATGGAAGCATTGGGAAAACATTCAGGAGACACCTAAGCCAGCACAGAATGTCAGGGATGCTTCACGGAGCAGCTTATGCTGGAGCTGAATTTTAAACGATGCATGGAAATTAGTGAGGGTTTTGGAAGAGAGGGAGGGGTGGGGGGGATGAGTGAGCCTGGTGGTGTGTATTAAGAAGGGCGCGTATTGCATGGAGCACTGGGAGTGGTGCATAAACAATGAATTTGGAACACTGAAAAAATAAAATATAAAAAAAAGAAAGAAAATTAGAAAAAGAAGTTTAGGAGAATAAGGAGGGCATTCAAGGATGAGTAGAGGCAAGGAAATAAGAAACAGCGGGGTATGTACAATAAATTATGACTACCGCTACGGGAGAGATATGGCTCCAATGGCGGGCAGCATATTATAGTGAAAAGACACACATTTTAATTTTAAAAAGCCTAGGTTTATGCCTTAGTTCTGCCTCTTAATGACAGTATAGCTTTAGGCTTAAACTCACCGATACTCCATTTCCTTACTTTCAAAATAGCAAAAGAATTACCTCTTAGGAAATCATGAAGATTAGATAAAATGGTATGTGTAACAAAGCAAAAATACTCTATGCTGGCACCAGAATTAATTTCGAGGGCAGAACCATACTTGGGAGAGAATTCTGAATTATTTTGAAGTGAAACTGCTTGAATATTAGTGGAAGCCCAGGCATCACGCTGGTCAAAGTGCATCGTATCAGACTGAGTGAATTCTGTCTTGCTTATGAGGTGGGAGAGAAGAGAAAGGTGGAGGGATGGGCAGAGGGGAGGGCGGGGCAGGAGAAAAGACGTGAGGCTCAGGACTGAAAGGCATAAAGGACATCGAAGGATGAGACCACACTCACTATCTGAAATCAGGGCGAGACTTACTGGCCAGGTGTAGTCTCAGTAAGCAAAGCAAACTGCTCATCTGGTATTGATCCAGTTTTGGGGAATAGTTTGTTTCAGGGTTGACATCAGCCTTAGAAGTATGTTGGGAAAGCTTTCCACCATTAAATGACTTTCAAAGCTTGGAGCTGTCATTGGTTGGTTTTAGAAGCATAGTTCCCAAAAGGTGTTTTCATTGATAAAAATGTTTAAAACAGAATTGGTTATTTATTTGTTACCATGACCTTAAGACTGTACTATGACTGTATTCCATTGAGTGGTTTGATGGATTTACAAGTACTTCTGGTATTTCCTTGTTACCATGGCTGAGGACTGTCAGTTTTTTCCTAGGAGTGTGGGGATTTCTTTGTAAATTTTCCAAGGCCAGGGTGCCTGGGTGGCTCTAGGTTATAAATAATTTATAAATAATCATAAATAAATAAAATCTTTGAAAAAATTAAAAATTTCCAAGACCAATTGAGATTGCTGGAAAAGACCAAAGGACATTGCAAAAATGGGGAGACACAACCAGTGTTTACGTGGGTATTATCTGTATTGCTGTACCCAACTCCCCTCCACTTCTGCCTTTAGTTCTGAGGCTGTGGGTGTTCTGTGTATATGGATTTCCCCCCTTACTGAACTAAAAGAATAGGTTGGGTTGTATGTCTGGGTCAGCTTGGTATGGATGAGAGTTAGTAATTAGAAACCTACAGCGAAGAGTGGTCACTCGGCAAATATTTACCGAGGACTTGCTATGTGCCAGGCATTGTTGTATGCCCTTGAGATATATTAATGAATAAAAAAGACAATGATGCCTGCCTTACGTTTTAGTTGGAGGGAAGTCTGATAATAAAAACAATAGTAGGATAGGGCGCCTAGGTGGATCAGTTGGTTAAGCAACTGCCTTCGGCTCAGGTCATGATCTCGGAGACCCGGGATCAAGTCCCACATCAGGGTCCCAGGCTCCACAGGGAGGCTGCTTCTCCCTCTGACCTTCTCCTCTCTCATGCTCTCTCTCAAATAAATAAATAAATAAATAAAATAGTTTTTTAAAAATAGGATAAATAAAGAAATGATACGACAGAACACAATAGGATTTATGGCAAAACAAAAGATAGAAGAGGGTAAGAGGAAGGAGTTGCCAGAAGTAGGGGAGGAGAGTTAGGTTGCAATATATATGGTGGGATCTGACTAAAGCCATGAAGGGACAGGGGAGTTAAGCAAACAGATAAGGTAGAAGAGGATTCCAGACAGTGGGACCAACCAGAGCAAAGCTGAGACCACCACTCAGTATCTGAAATCAGAGCGAGATAGGGTGAGGGTACATAGTGTTTTAGAAACAATAAGGAGGCCAGTGTGGCTGGTGCAGGGAGTTGGGGGTGACATACAGAGGATGGGGTCTGAGATGTAATTGGTGACCAGATCATGGTTGGGTCTCTTAGGTCATGTTAAGGACAATAGCTCTTACTCTAAATAGGAATGGAGAATCATTGTAGAGTTTTGCACAGGGAAGTGATATGTTCTGTCTTATGTTTTTAAAAGGATTATTCTGCCTGCTGCGTTGAGAGTAGACTATATTTGGTCAAGAGCCGAAGCAGATGGCAGGCTATTTCAGGTAACCCACAGTGAGCAATAAAGGTGAATGACACCAGGGTGGTAGCAGTAGAGGTGGTGAGAGGCGGCTGATTTCAGGACATACTTGGGAAAGTAGAGGCAACAGGGAGTGGATGTGAGAGAGAGGAGGCAGAGATGAGTCCCAGGAGTTTTGGCCTGAGCAGGTGGAAAGTGCAGCTCTCGTCAACCCAGACGAGAGCAGGTTTTGATGGGGAGATCAGAAATATAGTTTCCTATTTGTTGAATTAGGGCTATTGATGTGATATCTACTAGAGGTAGTGAATAAGTGGTTTGGGAAAGATGTCTGGTAGAGGCAATAAGTTTGGGGGTTGTTGGCTTATGGACAATATTAAAAGCTACAAGAAAGGGTGAGATTTCAAAGGGGCTATGAGAAGAGAAAAGGAAAAAGGACTGAGCCCTGAGACACTTCAAAGAGTTCAGAAAGAAGAGGAGGAGCCATCAAAGGAGACTGGGAAGGAGCTACCAGGGAGTGAGGAGGACCAGGAGAATTATGGCATGGAAGCTTGCTAAATGGAGAGTAGGTAGAGCTGGTATACAAGATAGATAGCAGACCTGTATCCCTTATAAACAGAAAAGCAAAATCCTTAACAAGATACTAACACACCAATCCAGCAGCATATTAAAAGGATCCAGTGGGACTGCCCCTAGGAATGCACAGTGGTTTCAACATATGAAATTATCTAGCATTATTTTATGATGTTTAAAAGCACAGTATTACATCGCTAAAATACCTGTCTTGCATTTCAGCTTTCCTTTTTCCTGAAATATGCAAAAATTAATTCTTTTTCTGTATTATATTTTCACTATTTGTTCTGCTTTTTTAAGTGAATAATCACATTCTTGTCCTGATGAAATTTTATCCCAGTTGTGTTTGGACACTGCTATAATTTGTTGGGGTCCCTTGATTGCCCAGAATGCTTGTATGTCCTACCTCTGTCAGTTCAGATACTTTAATTCTCAGGTAAGAGAAAATCAGGATTCAACTGCTATACTAAGAGAATTTATGGTATTATATAAAAGTAAATCCTGCGGTAGACTAGGCAGCACAATTGGTTGATACTGTGGCTCAACAACTTCATTAAAGTCCTGTATCTCTCCTGCCTTTCTGAGTGTTAGTTTTATCTTGAGGTGGGTAGAAAGGTGGCCACTAGAGTTTCAAAATCAGGACAGCAATGTCCAGAAGAAGTAAGAGGTCATTTCTTCCTGTGTCTTTCTTAGCAATGGGCCAACTTTTTCTACAAGTCCTTAGAGATGACTGTCTTATGCTAGGATTAGTTCATGCCTGTGCCGGGGGGGCAACCCCAGCAACAGTCGGAACCAAAAATGTGGGGACAGCGTCGGCGATACTGAGGAGACGCGACTCGAAAAGTGGTGTGAGGATCTCCCGAAAACATTGTTCTCAGGGTTGTTTATTTGTAGTGTGTTTTGGTTAAAGTCTAATCTGAGGAACAATCAATTACAGACAAAGACAGATTCTTACTGATGCACCTCATGTGTCTTGGTCAGGTGGTTTTTATCAATCATTATCCTATCAGAACTTTCTGCCTCCCCTAAATGCAGGGAGGTGAGCACGTGGTCATGTGGTTACGAGATTTCTTTTATTTGAACGAAGCTAGTTACAATGCAGCCACCATACTACTATGATTGTTTTTCTCATTATTTCTATTAATTATCGGGTCTTAAAAGGGTAGGGTGAAACTTGAGGCTTGAGGTAAGCAAGCTAAAAGTAGGAACAGAGAGAGGTTTAATATAATTGTAAATAGAAAGAGAGAAGTGTTTTTCAAAACTAGTCAGGTGAAAAGGGAGAACAAAGAAGGCGAAGCTGCATGGCGTCGATGACCGCGACCTTACCTCCCTCCCTCACTTTGAGGAAGGGTCATGGCTTCCGTGCCTTGCAGAGGGAACCCGTATCAATGACCGTGCCTCTGGTCCGCGGCATGCCTGCTCCTAAACTAGTCACTTGGAAATAAGATTAAACTTAGCCTAATCACTTGATGTAGAACAGATGATGGGGAGCCCACTTCCATGATTATTATTCCAATCCAAAGTTGTGCTAAGAAGCACTACCCTAAAATGTAGGCTTTTCTCTCGATCAGAAATAAACAGCTTTTAAAATAATCTGGATTTATTTATAAAAACACTTGCTTATGGTGCCGGACATTCTTCTGTTGTATCTAAATTTTCATAAGAATATTTTTATCCTTGTGAAAACTTTCATACAGAGAGCAGAAACAAACTGATATTCTTTGTAAAAGGGTAAAATATTTTTTAAAAGTTTTTATTTATTTGAGAGAGAGCACGAGAGGGAGTGCATGAGCAGGGGGAGCAGTAGAAGGAGAGGGAGAAGCAGACTCACCATGGAGCAGGGAGCCCAACTTGGGGCTCGATCCCAGGGCCAGGAGATCATGACCTGAGTCAAAGGCAGACGCTTAACCAGGTGAGCCATTCAGGCGCCCTTGTAAAAGGATGTAATCTTAACCTGCAACTTTGACTCACTGCTGTCAAAAAGAGACTTTGGATGGGCTTTTGAGATTTTAAAAAAAAAATCCCTCATTCTCTGAGAAATGAAAATAATTTACTTCACTTTGTCAGTGGATTGACTTATGAATGAATGACACTAGGTTATGAATTAGTTTATAATGTGGATAATGACTTTTCAATTTATCTTTCTTTTGAGCTATGTTTTATATACTACATTGGGTTTCCATAAATCTAGAGAGGGTTCTCGTCTGAAATATGTCCTAAGTGACAACTCCTTTACATACTGTTTTTTTATGTTCAGAGTGGATGACTTTTCAGAGGGAACAATTACTTCATCACTTACCTCTGAAGAAAATGAAGGTAACTTTGAAGAGAGAGTTTCAACAACAGATGAGATCATATGGTCAAGTGCCAGTGAAAGTAAATATCAAATAAGTCACTTTAGTGAAAGTCATATAATATCTTCAAATGGAACTAGTTCATCTTTGTCACTGTTTCATTCAGAAGTAAAGAAATTTTTTCCAAGCCATGGAGGGTATCCAGAAAATGAACATAAAACAATGCAATTTTCATCCAGGAAGTTATTTTCAATAATGAAAGCCAACAAAAATAAAAATTTAATATTTTCTTCTGACTTTAACTTTTCAAGAAGTTCTAGAATCACTATAGAAAGTGAAGATCTCGATGTGGCACCTTGCCCTTCTGCCCACTTATTTCTTTCTAGAGACCAAGTCAGACTTCTGGAAGAAAATGTAAGAAATCAAATTGCTTTAAAATCCAAAGCTGCATTAGAGAATAAAACCACTTATCTGTACTCAAGACTTCAGGAGTCTTTGATCCAGGATCAATATTCTACTGGAATGGATATTTCTGCCCAACCACAAGATTCTTTTCCAGGACAGAACGCTCCCCAGAATCAAGATTTTTATAAAGCCAGATTTACCAGTCAAGCCCAGCAAATTGTTAACAACCAAGCATCAGTTAATAGCCAGCCTGATATCATGGCCAGATACTTTGCTCTACCTCAAGATTTAACGAGGAAGCCATTTACCAGCAGCATACAAGACTCCTCCCAGATCCAAGATATGGACATAAGCCAACATTTGGTCAGTGTCTCGCATTCTGTTGAGACTCAAGATTCAATCAAGGGCCTAGAATCTGATAAAGACTTCGATGAGGCCCGGTATTCTGTTTGGCTTAAAGATTCAAAGAAGATTAAATATTTAATTCAGGGGCAAAATGCTATTTTTAAGAATGCCAGATTTCTAATTTTAGCTCTAAATCCAAATTCATTTGCACAAGGGGTGCTACAAATAAAAAAGCCAGGGGGCCAGAAACAAATTGCTTCATCAGAATTAAGTCAGTATTCTGTATATGGCTCAGGGCCCCTTTCCCCTATCCTTAAAAGGCAGAAAAACGGGAAAAAAACATTACACGGTAAAAGTAAACTTAGTTTCAAAGTTCCATCTCAAAAGTTAAAGAAAACACGAACTCCATGGGTATTTCAAATGATGGTATGTCACACTTCAAAACCCAGCCAGGTAGGATGCAAGTATAATGCTAAGAAGAAAGAATTACATCAAAGGAAAGATATATCAGATATGGCTTTGCACCTTACTTATGTTTCCAAGCTTATTCCTCCATATGTTAAGAAGTATTCCAGAAAAAAACTAGTGAAAGTCATGCCAGGTGTAACAGGGTGTAGACATTCTCTGTCATCAGATGCAGAGAATGTTGATTACGTGGTGTCCCTTGAGAAAAGAAGAACCTCAGGCAGTACTAAAAATATAAAGCAACATGGTGGAGAAAATAAAGGACAAAAAACCATTTCACCAAAAATCCCACCTCAGCTAGAACAGTCTTTCATGGTCAATACTTTTCAACTAAAATCACCCCGTTCTTCCTTGATAGAAATGACCTGGAAGAATGAAGCATCTCTTAAAGAGCCAATCATACAAGCAAAGGAACTTGGTATTGCAGAGTTTCATGTCCCTAATAGTAAAAAAACATGTGACCTGCATATTTCAAAGCAGGAGACATCTTTAAAAGAAGCTTTATCAGAACCTTTGCAAAAATTTTTCTCCTCTCCTGAAGTGGAATCAAACAGGACAATGAAAACACAGGAAGACCTAAAAAATACAGAGAATTCCCATCTTCCACTTTCAAATGGAGAGAAGTTACCAACTAGTTCACCAGAAATGAAAAGACACTTTCCAGATAGAAACATACAAAAGCAAAAAGATTTTCTAGAAATTGTTCTGGAGACCTCAGAGGTTAATCTGCTTATTTCACTAGGAATCAAACAGCATAAAACCAGTGAACAAATAGCAAGTATAAAAACTCAAGAGAGTACAGAAGATGTAACTATGAAGGAAAAGAAACCACTACTAACACTTCATGTTACAGGTGATAACATAAGTGAAAGTGAAGGGCTGGAAGGCAGCACTAGAAGCAACATAAAAAATATGCAAGGTCAAAGAATATTTGCTGCATTTCACAAAGCCACTAACACCACCATTTCTGAACCATTTGATATGGAAATGCATAGCAGATTAAAAGCCAAGATGGATACATCAGCAACGAGGGCTAGTCATTCAGTGCTAGAGCCGGAGAAATTACCAGATGAGAAGAAAACATGGGAAGCAGAATACACTGAGAAGAGAGGTGTATTTAAAAAGCCACAAGAACATGACAGAGAGGAAGAGGAACAAACTTCTCAAGAAGCATTTCCACAGCTGACACAAGATTTCAGCCTCAGCCTGCAACTAAAGCAGAAGCCTAAATATGTCAGATTTGAAATAAAACAGAGCGGTTCAGAAAGTAGCAAAACTCAAAATACAGAGCAAGAGGTACCACAAACTCTTCCGACAGAAACAGTTTCGGGGACTAGTCCATGGGCCACGATGGATCCATCGCAAGTTGAGGTAAAGCAAAGCAGACACAGACCTACAGCCAGAGGAAGTACAGACCCAGAGAATCCTCTTCCGTTGCTGAAAACCTCGCAAGCTGGGGAAGTTTTAATTGAAACGACAGAATGTGGTGTCCCATTGGGTGGAAGCCCCAGAAAGATACCAGGTGATCACAGTACAGAAGAAAAGGCAGCCCTCCGAGTTTTACCTGCAGCTGCCCTGAGGTCCTTCATTATCCAGATGCTTCCTTTTTCATATTTTAAAAGACGGCGAATCAGAAAAAAATTATCAGGAGCAAAAGGGGTACTCAGTCCCAAATCCGTAAATATGAAAGTCAAGAAGCCAACAAATTTACTGATGCTTAATATCAGCAGGCATGGTATTGCAAGTCTTAGGAAAATATTGGCAGGCAGGTTCAAAATCTTAATTAAGGAGATGCTGCAAGATAAAATTGTGGCAGGTGTGCTTGTGAATGTTACTTACCCTCACATATCTATTTTGCCTCAGATTAGAACACAGAGCAGATTAACTGCAGAGGATCTCAGTCAGACCAAGCTAGAACAAGAGAAATCAGAAGATGAAAGGGAAGAGAAAGACTCAGATTCTATTAATAAAGGCAGTGACTTATCTGGCAACATACTAGAAGAAGTTAGATTGCAAGATGAAGTGAAAGGAGACAAAGACACTCCTCGGCCAGAAGCAGTCTTTCCCGAAGGCTGGGCCCTCCGATTGGGTGCCAATCCAGAGAAGGAGCTGGAAACAAAGGAAGAAATGCCTCAACAAGCTACATCCACGGAAACCCTTACAGAGTCTGTTTACTCCCCCATAATAGATCTATTTCATGTTGAGAATATGAAGAAAAGCCTAACATCACAAAGTGACTCAAAATTCGCTGCAGATTCAGGGATGCCTCTTCCAACAACAGAGACATCTCTCCCAAAATCAGAGACACCTCTCCCAACATCAGACACACCTCTCCCAACATCGGAGACACCTAACCCAACATCAGAAAAATCACTGGCTGGAGACCCTTCAAGCCAAATAAGAGAAAGTGATATTCTAGAGGATGGAGGTGAAACAAGGAAAATGGGTTACTTTTCTGCAGAATTACCAAAAGATTTACCAGCAACTTTTCCAGAGACTTTTAATTGCCACATGCCTATTGTAACTCATTCCAAAACGAATAAAAACAAAGTAAGATTTTCACACATGCAAGGTTTGATGAAGCCCAGATCTATATATACAAAAACAACGAAGCCGGCAGCTTCACAGGTATTTAAGAGCACAGATGAGAGAAGGAAACTGGATTCCAAGTATAAGGCCAAGTTGGAGAAGATCAATCAAGCTAATGGCCTGGTATATGAATTTATAAATACCCTTTACTGTCCCATGCAGAGCTTCTGTCATACTCGGTTAAAGCAAGGGGAATTCGAGGAAGTGAGACCACGGTACGTTGATTTCTTTGACAAGAGCTATGCATTCCATGACCAAGAGGAAAAAGTGGAAGATGGAGAGGAAGTGAAGCAAAAAAATTTGCTAAAAGCGGCTTCACAGCATACCCAGTATCTCTGGCCCAATGCCTGTCAAGGGGAGGAGACCCGCCTTGATGAACCAGACTCGGCGCTGGACTGTTTAACACGGGAGCTGCCAGTTAGTGAGCGAGATGCACAGGGCCAAGCATGGCTCGCACAAACTGCATTGCATACTGGCCACCAGGTGGGTCCTAGAGAAGCAGAGGAACTCGAGAAAATCAGTGAAACAGAAAATGGCATAACAGCCCCTATGGGTCCAAAGATTCCACCTCCCAAAGCAGAGAACTCATCATCTGATACACGTTGGAACGCCATGGCAGAGGGTGGCTTACCATGCGGTGGAAACCCTGAGAGGGTACTAACTTCTTATTTTGTGGAAAACAATTCAGAGTTACCAGAAGATTCGCCAGTGACATGCCTGAATTCTTTTGATTCGGTTGAGCCCTCTGTTTCTAAATCTGAAAGAAAGAAAAACACATTTGATTTAGTGAGGAAGCATATAACAGCGAGTCACAGAGACAGAACTATTGCGGGGGAAAGGCCATCAGTTTCACATACACGTCATGGCACGCAGTACAAGGGACTACGGTGCAATTTTAAAACAAAGATGAAAAATCCACAGCAAAATAAAAATAGGACAGATGCATTTCTCAGTGTCATTCAGTCCAATGTGCCTATTTTGAGTGGCAGGTTACATGTAGAGACAGATATCCAGAGGATAGCAAGACTTGATCATGTGCAGCCAATGCAAGAGAAACTGTTAACTGGAAGAAAAGTATGTTGCCTAGATTATATTGTGAGCACTTTAACTAACAGTGTGAGAGATGAGAAAGGTGAGGAAGGGAAACACAAAATTTTATCAGCTCCAGAGAATAGCCAAGACTCTGTATTCGATGCATATCAGAAGGAGAATTGTGACCTTCTCATATCAGATGAGGAACTGAAACAGCCACAAAGTATAAATACTCAGGTACAACCACAAATACATGGTACACAAACTATTTTAGGTTCTGCTTCATGTCCCATATTGGACCAGTTTCAGTTTGGAAAGCTAGAGCGTTATGCTAGGTTTTCACATCCCAAGTCAGGGGAGGCGAAGATGGATGAAATCATTCTTTCTGCAAGAGAATACGGTATCCCATCTGATGCAAATCATCAAAAGGAACAGGCTGGTGGTATTGAAAGGAAAGATACAGTGACTTTTGATTTCTCCATACCTGCTTTATCTACATTCAAAAGGAAGAAAAATTTTAAAAAATATTCAGACACGAAAACTTTGGTGAATCTCAAATGTGCAATTTTAAAAGCAAAGAAACCACCAGTTTCACACATATTCAGTATTAAGGGTGGTGCTAGCCCAAACCATAGAAAAGAATTAAGATATAACTCTACAACCAACATGGGAGAGACGGATCCAGGTGAAAAAATGGCAGCTAAAATGTATTCTTTCATGAATATTATACCTGACATTACTATGTATAGCAAGACAGAAAGAGAAAAAGGTATGTTAAGAGAAAGAAATCTCAGTTCTAAACGAGCAGAGCAAGCCATATCACTACATGAAGAGAATATGACTTCAGATGACACTAAAGAGAACAGTCTTCACGATGCAGAAGAAGAAGGAAGTGAACAGGAGACATTGAAAGTAATTCCACAGCACAGCCAAAACTTCAAATTCTGTCCAGGCCAAAAGGAAGAGCTTGACTTCCTTCAGTCAGAAAACCAAGGAAGTGGTACTGAACAAGACATCTCACAACAGATGCAACCTGCAGATTCAATGTGGGGACAGAAGCCAAAGAAGAGCTACCAGACACAAGACGGTGCGATGTACACAGCAAGTTCAGAGCTTCCTCTTCTAAAGTCAAAGAAATCACTAATTGATCAATTTTTAATGGATACAATGAAAGGTGGTGTCATAAGTGTTGGGAGCCAGATGGGGGAATTGTACAGTCATGATAGAGAGGAAAATGCAGAGTGGAAAAAGGATCTACAAGCAAATGTCCTAGAGTCTTCAGTTGTCTCCACATCTGATCTATCTGAATCTACAAGGCAGAGAAAGACGTTTACAAGTAGAGCCTTAAAAACTAAAATGAGTCCCAGATGTGTAATTATGAAGGCAAAGAAGACACCAATTTCTCCAATATTTAATATCTCAGGGAACGGTCATCTAAGAAACCTACGTCCAAAGACCCTGAAATCACAGATTATTGACTTGCTAATTCACATAAAATGCTCTGGGGTCCTGGAAGATCTTACTGCAGAGAGAAAGGAAGGATTAGCGCAAGAATTACCGGCAACAATTCTGGAATCTTTGGATTTATCCACACTTGCTTTACCTGCATCAAAAAGAAAGAGAAACAACTTAAAGTATCTAGAGAAGAGAAATAAAATGAGTCTCGAATGGGTAACCTCAAAGGCAAAGAAGGCGGCGATTTCCCAGATGCTTACTACCACAAAACGTGGCACACCAAGCCACAGAAGACGATTCAAATGCAACTTCAAAATCATGATGAAACAAGGGAAACCCATGAGAGACATGACCCTAAATGCCATCTCCTGTCCTGTTCCTGCTTTACTTGCCATGAAAATGCATAACAGAATAAAAGCAGAGCCCGATGTGTCAGGGAAACTGAGATTCAGTTGTGAACTGCAACAGCAAGAACAATTAGCCCCTGGAGAGAGAGCCTGCTATGCTGATTCTGGTGAGAGGAGGGGCCATGCTGCCAATGGCAGGAGCGAAGTTAAAGACCAGTGTGAAGAAGCAGCCCCGTGGAAGTCTCAGCACTCCAGTTTCATTGCTGGTGAAATGAAGGAGCCTTACTCTGTGAAGTCAGAACTAGAACTGAAGAGTTCAGCAAGGAAGAAAATCTCAGAACCACTTAACACAGCCCTGAAGCTGCAGCAACAAACACTTGTCACACAAAGAGTATTGCAGTCTGTTTCTTGCTCTATTTTGAATTCACTTCTCCTTAAGAAGCAACCAAAAAGTACAAAAACACAAAAGGGCTTAAAATCTGCAAAGAGTCCAAAGATTTTATCTCCAAGGCTAGAGAAACCAATTCCCAAATCTTTAATTGTTAAAACACACAGTGACATCCCAGCTGAAAGAGGCCCTAGAAAGGAACCTGCTAGATCTACTCCAGAGGAAAAGATAAAGTTGCGAAAGGATTTACAAGCGAGAACCCTAAAGTGCTCTGATTTCTCCCCGCCAGCTTCATCCGAATTTGAAGGTTGGAGAAATGCAGCACAAATCCCCAAGTCTAGAAATGGGAAGGCACAGATGGCATCACTTTTAAAGACAATCAACATCGCTAAGTCTGGTGCTCTTAGCCATGGAAAGGAACAGGACTTCATCTTGGAAAACATGGCCAGAAAAACATCTCAAAGTATGTCAGGTATATTTGTGAATACCTTCCCTTCACCTGCTCCCATTTCACCTGCCATCAAAACACATAACAAAGTAAAAAAGAGAGACCCATTAAGAAATAACAGCAATATTATAGAGCCAGAACAACATGAAGGGGAAAGACTGTGTCCCTGTTCTTCTAATAAATGGAGCGACTCAAGCAGCACATCAGAATCAAGATGGCAAAATGAAAAAGAAAGAGAGGGCGACAGAGTTTTATTTGAAGCAGGTCTACAATTCCCGTATAATACGGGAAGGAGAAAAGATCAAAATATGCCTATTGTGGAGGACATGCCGCAGCAGACACTGGTTTCAGAAAATATATTGGAATCTACTTGTTCTCCTCTGATTCCATTTCAAACTGGGGAGAGGAGCAAGAATATCCCACCACAAGAAGATATACCACATGGAATAGGGCAAAAGATTCCATTTCCAATATCAGGAAGAGCAGCATTTGACTACTTTTCAACCGATGAAGCAGAATGTAGTCCTATATTTGATGGGAGCCCTGCAAGGAAGCCAGATGTTCACATTGCAGTTTCCCTACAACCCGAAGAAGAAGAGGAAGACATAAAGACTCAAAAAGTAATGAAACACAGAGTTGATCCAAATATCTTACCTACCAAATCCGGGAACTCGGTACTTGGAGATCCAGGTGATAAAAGCTCTAGAAGAAAAATGGGTAGTCACATTGCCAAGAAACATGGAGCCGAACAGAGAGATTTACTAACAACGTCCACAGTGTCTGTTTTATTTGATTCTGAAAGTCAAGAGAAGATATTAAAATTTTCAGGAAGGAAAAATTTTAGGGGTCCCAAATGTGTAACCATGAGGGAAAAGAAGCCTCTTTGTTCACGGATGCTTAATATGACTGAGCATGATAATCTCTACCATGGAAAGGAACAGGACTACAACTTAAAATCTACAAGAAATGCCATGCAACAAAATAAAAGTATAGCGAATGCATTTTTGTCTCCCACACCTGTTTCAAGTGATAACAAAATAGATATTGAAATGCACATCACATCAAAAGCAGAGACGGATCAGCCAAGAGTAAAACTACACAGCTGTACCTCTGCAGAGCTAGGGAAATCACCCCGTGATGGGCAAGTGTGGGAGGCCAAGTCAACTGATCCACAAAACAGACCAAGCGACACCATGAAAATGAATGTGCAACATGAAAAGGAAGCGGAAAATATCCCAAAAACATTATTGGAATCAGTCTCACGTTATAACCAACACTTCAGTTTAAGTGCCCATCATATGCAAAATCCTGGTTCTTACCAATCAGAATCTGAACTGAATAATTTAGAAGTCAAAAGCACTTGGAATTCGTCTTATGCAGCACAAAAAATGAGACAAGAAAAGTGCTCCAGAGAGACTATTTTGGAGCCTGTTTCTAGACACGTGATGAATTTTCTTCCAGTTGAAACAGTGAAAAAAAGTTTTCATACTCAAGAAGGAATTAAAAGTATGGGAGCACTAAAGACTCCATTTCCGAGAGCAAGGAAATCAGAGCCCGGTTCAAAACAGGGTAGTGTTCTCTGGGGTGGAAATGCTAGGAGAAAATGGGATAGTTCTATTTTTCAGAAAAAGGCATGGAATCAGAATGACTTAGCAAAAACAGTCTTAAAATCTTCAGATTTTTCCAGCCTTGATTCATGTGAACCTAAAAGCCAGAGCTACACATTCGAGTTTGTAGGCAAGAAAAGTATGCTAAATCCCAAGCATGTAGCTTTGAAAGCAAAGAAGCCATCAGTTTCACAGTTGCTTAATATCACAAGATTTATCACAGGAAGCCAGAGAAAGACGGGGTGCAAATTTCGGTACAAGATGAAAGTGAGGCACTGGTTTGAAGGTGTGAGCGAGGCATCACTCCTTGCTGCTGAGGGAACTAAGATTCCAGCACTCAAGTTAGTGACTGATGGACACTTTTTTGAAGCACCAGCAAGGGGCACTCTACATAACGGAACACTTCTCAGAAATCGGCATGGTCATATTACAGAAGAAAAGGCAGACTTATGGGAAAATCCAGCCTCAACTTTCCTGGAGCCCGTAGATTTCTTGACACCAATTTTATCGGACTCTGAAAGCCAGATAAGCACAGTACAATTATTAGAAGAGAAAATCACACTGAATCCCAGATGCTTAACTCTGAAGGAAAAGGAGCCGGCAATTTCACAATTACTGAAAATCAGAGGGCGGTTTACCATAAAACACAGGAAAAAATTTGCATCCAATTTAAAAACCAAAGTGCAACAGTTGAGTCAAGGTAAAAATGTGGCTGATACATTTCTAAATACCATTTACTTCACACCAGATACCTCTGACATTGAAAGAGAAAACAGATCCAAGATAGGGATGGACAGGGTGTCAAGGTTTAGTCATGTCCAACCAACACAGGTGCAGCTGCTGGTGGAAGGACTACTGGTTTCACCACCACTTGGTACCCCCGGCCATGCTGCTTTAAGCATTAATGAGCAACAGGAAAAGAAGACAGACAGAAAGAGAAAGAAGACTGTGTTAAACATGGACCTAAAATTCGTATATGATTCTATGCCTATTTTATCGCACATCAAAATGGAACAATCACCTAGTACCTGGGATATCTATGAAGACTCTTCTGAAAAGAAAAATGCCCTAAACAAAGCAAGTGCTAGTTCTCTTTATGCCTACACACCTATGTTTCCTAAAATCATAAAACATAAAGCTAAGGCAAAGACAGCAGATGTGAAACGCACTATGCATACCAAATGGATGAAACTGAAGGCAAAGAAGCCACCTGTCTCCCAGCTGTTTAATCCTATAGGCTGTGGAACCAGAAGAAACAAAAAGGAACTGAGATGGGGCATTAAAAAACAGGAGGAGTTCCAGCGTGTTAAAAGCATAGCAGATTTATTTCTGAACACTGTTTGTGACTCTGGATCTCTTTCATCTCAAATTAAACAATTTACAGAAGCGGAAAGGGAGAAAGACAGGTCAAGAAAGCCCATATACCTTCCTCTGCAGCTAGAGCTGGAGAAGTCACTAAACAAAAGAAAAATGTCATCTTCAAAGTCCGCTGAGATAAAGAATACTGTATCAAGAACTATCAAAACACTGAAACGATGCATTAGAGATCAAAAAGAAAAGTGCCAAATTGTTTCACTAGGCATTCTCCCACAGTGTAGAGATCAGTTAGTGATTAGCCAACAAGTGAAGGAGTCTGACCATGTGAAAATAGGAATAGCTTTTAAAAGAGAAGTATTCCCTGGTCTAGCTTCCCAGAAGAGGGAAATCAATTACACTAGCTTCGACATCCCAAGAATCAGAACACATACAGAATGTGAATTCCTTGTTGTGCGAAGAGTACAGCACAAAGATGCAGACGTAGCCAAACATTCAGTTTCAATTCCGTGGGGGAGAGGAGTATGCAAGAAAACCAATGTTTCATTAAATTCAAAAGGACAGAAGATATTTCCTACAGAATTGGATGCTTCTCAACAGAAGACTCACAAGGAGCAAGAATTCTGGAAGGAACAAGGAAGCATTTCCCTGACAATTCAGGGTTCTGTTGCCTACCCCATTATGGAACTTCCTCCTTTGAAAAACACAGGCAAGGTAGCTGAGGAAGCTGTGTACTCTAACAAAAGGACTATTTCGCATGTATTGAGAAGAGAAGATACAAAAGAAACCGAGAGCTCACAAGGTTCAAAAGGACTGATGTTTCTTTGCGCCAATCTGGGGGTCCAGCAAACTATGTCTGCAGTGCAGAAAGGAGAGGTGAAACCAGATGGCATTCCTGAAAGTATTGTGGATTCTGTGTCTCGCCCAAATAAGGAGTGTCTTCAGGTATCACAGGCAATAAATACAAAGAAGGAAGATATAAGCACTCCTATAAGTTTACATGTAAATCCATGGAGATTAGAGCAATCAAAGTTAATGGATAGTCCATTAAGATTAAATGGATGGAAAATGACTTTTCCTGAAAAACTGAGGGCGAAGCAACTACATAGTTCCAACCAGAATAAAGAAAATATTATGGAACCTGTTTCTTCTTGCATATTGGATCAACTTTATAATGACAAACTAAAAGAAATCTCAGTAAAAGGAGTGAGTTCAGAAGTTTTGAGTTCGGTGGTAAACAAAGCATCGAATGAAGCACACGCTCCAGTAGAGCAACCTTATATTAACTTGCATAATAGAAGAAGAAAAGAACATCAAAAAGAAAGTACAAGCCAGGTTCTCCCAACACCAGTTTCTCATTCCTCAATGGATGTACTTCAGATTAAGTTGCCATGTGTAAAAAAAATGTTGAAGGCCCCAGCATACCACACTGCAAATACAGAAGGAACTGGCTTGCTTACTGAAGGAAAAGGAAAGCATCCAGAACGTATACACCATAGTTCTCCAAAGTCTGCTTCTTACTCTTTGAGGGGTGTATTTCAGAGTAAGATACCATGTGAAAAGAAGGCATCAGAAGAAGCAGTTAGCACTGTGGATTACATTCCAAGTACAGAAAAAATCTGCTCACTCTTTACAGGAAAAGAGAGCAAGGCACAGACAGGTAAAGGTAAATCAGCTACGAAACTGACAAGCTTGTGTACTTCCTTACCATCTCTATCACATACTAATGTGAATTCGAGAATAGAAGTAGGACAAGATAAGTCACGAATACCAAGGAGCTGCCTTCCACCACTAAAGCTCGATGTATCACCAAATGTCAGGAAAACGTCATTTGCAGAGTCAGTTAGTAGAGGTAGTTTAAGCAATGTAAGAGAATCGAAACATTTGCCACAGGAAAAAAAGGAAGATGGAAAAGAGGTAGTATATGTGAAGGACACGAGGGGCCTCAAATGTGTCACTTTTAAAGGAGAGAAAACAGCTTTTAAACACACACCGCATGGAAAAGAAACACAGTGGAACATCAAAGAACAAGAGGAAATGATGCAGAAAGATGAAAGTGATCTAGACATAGTTCAGAGTAAACACCATGCTTCCATTCCTTCTTCATCTCATGTTGAATGGGATCCTGACATAAAAGAGGTACTCATGCGAGGAATCACAGGATTTTGCCTTCCATCACTGACGCTCCAGGAATTATCAGATGCAATGGGAATATGTGAGGAGCCAGCTGATGATATTTTAAGCAGTATCAAAAAGGCAAAATATATGCCGTGGAAAGACAGAGAGGAAATGGCTTTGGAGGAAATCAGGCATCCCAGAAAAATAGCTTTGCAGGCAAAAGAGAGCCCAATTAACCAGGATTTACAGTTAGACATCAAAGAAAAAGAGAAAAAGATGCAGGAGGATAAACATGCTGGGATTTGGAGCAAGTCTTTTGTTTCCATCTCTTTTCCCCCTTACTCCGGAGTGGACATAAGAATAAAAGGGGAAGAAGCCTTGCTAATAAAAACAAGATCCTTTCTCCTACAAGCAAAACTCCAGGAGTCCTCAGATGTACGAAAAATAGCATATAAACAGTCTATTTATGGTGACACCTCAAACAGTGTAAAAGAAGCCAAGGAACATTATATAATGCAGGAAGGCGAGGAGAGAGTAAAAATGATAAAAATCATACTTTGGAGGAAAAAGAAATCACCAATTGTACAGGAAATCCAGCTGGACACCAAAGAGCAACTCGAGAAGATACAAAACATTAAAGATGAGCCAAATGTCCTTGTGACCAATGCTAGCACTCGTGTACCTGCTCCTTCTCATTTACAGCTGGATACAAAAATTAAAAAAGCAGACTATGCGACTGAAGTAACAAGATACTCTCTTCCAGAACTGTCACAGCCGAAATCACCAGATGCAGTGAAAAAAGCAAACAAGAAGTCCCCCGATGGTGATATCACAAGTGATGTACAAGAAGCAAAAGAATATCCAGCACAGAAAAAAGAGACTAATGTAGAGAAGTCAGCCAAGAGAGATACAACGCATCCAACAGATAAAGATTTGAAAAGAAAGCAAGCCCTATTACAGGACATACCCTTGACGCTTAAAGAGCCTGTCAAAGAGGATCCCGAAGGCGAAGAGCAGGGGATAGGGGATGGAGGAGAGAAATGTGAACAAGAAGGCGTTCTGCCCACATGCTGGGCTTCTGAATCTTCTCTAACTCACCATGAATTGAACACAAGAGTAGGAGAGGAAGACATGCAAGGAATAACAAGATGTGCTGTTCCACAGCTCCAGCGACAGAAATCATCTGATGCAGGGGAAAGAGTGAATACAAAGTCAGCTGGAGATGATATTTCAAATGATGTAGGAGCAGTACAAGAGTATCGGCCACAAGAAGGAGAAGATAGAAGAAAAATAGTAAATATAAAATATATAATGTATCCCAAAGGCACAACTTCCAAGGCAAAGGTATTTTCAGTTCTACATGTATTCTATAGCTCTGGGGCTTGTGAGTCTCGAATTAGAGAAGTACAGACAAGCTTAAAAGAAAAATTAAGGTACATACAAGAAAGAAGTGAGCTAGATAAGGTTCTGACAAGACCTCCTCTGCCTCAACTTAAGTTAAACAAAGCTATAGAAGGCAAGGAAAAGAAACCAGTAACAAGACCCTTTCTTCTACCCTCATGGCAAAGGGAATCATCAAATGCAGAGAAACTGAAATATGCAATACTACCTTTGAGTGATATTTCAAACGAGTCAAAAAGAACAAAATACATGACACATAGAGAAGAGGATAAGGCGAATTATTTTGAGAAAGACATAATGCATTCCAAGTATATCACTTCGAGGGCAAAGAAATCTCCCCTTTCCCTTATACTCAAAACAAAGGAACTGCAAGTAAACATCAAAGAACAAGTGAAAGAGGGACAAGAAGATAACAAGGAAGCCGTTGTGCTTCTGAGCAAAATTCATCCTTTTCTCACTTCCTCGAGTCATCGTAAGTGGGACACCATAAAAGATGAGGAAGGTGAGCCAGGAATAGTAAGAAATGATGTGCCACATCTTGAGCTCCAAGAATCCTTGCCCTCAGGGAAAATGGCATCTAAAGAGTCATCTGATAGCCACGTGAAGAGAGGAGACCACCGCCCACGACAGGCAGAAAGGGACGAGGTACAAACAGAAGGCGTGAATGGCTCAGTGCAGGCCCAGGGCACAGATTTTAAGGCAAGGACATCACCGTCTCCTCATACATTCAGTGTCCCTGAGATCCATGCTTTGAACAAGAGAAAGGAACCACAGTGGTGTATGAAGGAGAAAGGAGAAGGGGAACAGCAAAGAACAGGAGACACTGATGTGGCTCCCACAAAAACTTCTCCTTCCACATCTTCTCCATCTTACCACAGACTGGACACGAGACCTAAGGCAGACAAAGGTTTGCTTGCAATTACAGGGGTCTCTCCTTCGCAGTTGCTGTGCCCCAAGTCATCAGGTGCAGGAAAAACCAGATATGCAGATTCCAATGAAAGTATCAGGTCATGTAATGTAATAATAAAAGCTTATCAATGTATGCCAAAAACAGACCTAAAGGACACAGTAAAAATGAAAAGTGGGAAAGGTAGACGACTCCCCGAAATAATCACCTCGACAGCAGAGACGTACCCGCTTCCACATCTACCCTGTAGAAAGAAGCTACCTTTGAGTATTAAAGACCAAGGAAAAGAAGCGCCAGAAGGCAAAGGTGAACCGGAGGTGGTTCTGAAGAAAACCTATGCCTCCTTACCTTCTCCATCTTACGTGAAATGGAACACAAGGATGAATGAAAAGAAACACACAGCAGGAATAACACAATCCTATTTTCCACCACCAAAGATTCAGGATCCATCCAGTTCAGGCAAAAACCCATATACTAAGTCATTTGATGTCTGTGTGTTAAAAGGGAAGGACAGACTCAAAACAGATATTGAAAACAAAATGGCCCCAGAACCTATGGCTCTGCGGGGAAAGGAATTACCACGTTCACCTGTCCTCGATACCAAAAAATTACAGGGGAAATTTAAAGAGCAAGAGAGGGAGGTGCAGAAAGATGAAGATGATCTTGCTACGCATCTGGAAAACATCTGTACTTCTTTACTCACTCTACCAGATCTTAAATTTGGTTCAAGAGAAGGAGAGGGGTACATGATAAGAATTACAAAACTGCCTCTCCCACACCTACAGTCCAAGGGATCATCAGATGGGGTGAAAACAACTGGTGGGGAACTTTCAAATGATGTAAAAAAATTTAAAAAACACACATTACAGGAAGAAATGAAGGACAGAGAGAAAAACATGGATATGAATAGCACAGTGGATCCCAAGAAGTATTTCAAAGCAAAGAAATCGCCTAATTTACTTAGATACAATCTAAGTAACCTTCAATGGAAAACTAAGAAACAAGAGAGAACGGCTCAGGAAGGTCAGCGTGAGCCACGTGGTGCAATGCTGAATGCGACTTGTACTTGCAGATCTCCCCTACTTCACTTCAACACGAACACCTGTGTGGGGGAAAAGAGAATGCCGATATTAACGAGATCCTCTTTTTCCAAACTCAGCTCCCAGGAATCATCAGATTCTGAGGACATGGAATATACAGAGCCCATTACCAGTGATATTTTAATCAGTCGACAAAAAGGAAAACATCGTATGCCCCAGAACAAGGAAAAAGGTAGAGTAGAGACAGTAAACCTCACGTTTCCCAAATATCAAGAAAAGAAGATGCAGGAAAGTAAAGATGAATCAAGTGTGGTTGTGCCCAACTCTTCTTCTCCATTACCATCTCCCCCTGGCCAGCAGTTGGATAAAGAAGTACAGGTAGGTGAGGAAATGCTCGGACCTACGAGATCATCTGCGCAGAGAGAATCAAATGCTGGGGAAGTAGTACCCACAGAGGCGATCCACGGTGATGTCATTAAAGACAGTCAAAAGGAGAAACAACTTGTGCCTCAGGAAGAGGAGCAGGACAGAGAAAAAACAACAGATGTGAGAAATATGACAAATGTCACAGATATAATTTTAAAGTCCAGGAAATCACCTCCTTCACTCATGCTCCATAGAACAGAATTGCGTCTGAACATTGGAGGGCAAGAACAAAAGAAACATGAATGTCCAGGTAAATCACCCAATACAGTGCTAAGAAAAATTTATGTTTCCAAACCTCCAGCTAAACTTACATTGGATAAAGGTATACAAGTGGAAGAAAAAAGGCTTAGAATTAAAAGACCCTCTCTAATTCCACAAATGCCTTCAGCAGTGTCAGGTACAAAGATGAGAGCAGCTACAAGGGCAATCTGTGACGTAAGAGAAAGAAAACAACATAAGTCACGGAAAGAAAAAAAGCATGAAGTGAAAACAGTAGATATGAGGATCAGGATGCATGACAAAGAGACCAGGATTTCATCAATTTCACATATTTTCGACACAAAGGAATTTGTGTTGAATATTAAAGAGCTGAAGGAAAACGTGTACCAAGGTAAAGATGAGCTACCTGTGGTTCTGACAAGGACTTTTCTTTCTGTCCCACCAGCATCTCCTCTTTCTCTAGACTCAGCGAGCAAAATAGACAGACATGTGGCAGGACTTACAGGGTCCGCTTCTCCACCGCGAAATCTCCAGGAATCATCAGATACCCAGAAAAGAGCAATTCCAGAGGTAGCCACTGGTGACGGTGACATCGTTAGAAAAGCAGAACACACCGTACCCCAAGAAGAGGCAGGGCAACAGTGGGCCTCAAACTTTGTGATCAGTGTACAGCGAAAGGATGAACCTCCACGGGTCAAGTCCGAAGGAGATTTGAATCAGTTAGTTTTAAATTCACAGCATGAGGACGTTTATTTAACAGGATTTGGTACCATAAGTGGGAAAAGGCTGGAGTATTTCTTTACAGGGCAAGAGGTTCATCCAGAAAAATACAAAACAGAAACTTTCACTACATTTCTTTCTTACCCCACCATGGAGCCCACCAAAATTGGAAATCTGAAGAAACAAACTGAAATAAGGGATCACTTAAACCATAAAATGAGTCCTAAGGTCTTAGTTTCACCACCAAGGAAAATATCCAAGGAGATATATATCACATTTGGTGCCCCCATAAGTACAAAAGGATTTTCTGTTTCAGAGCAAGATGCCCAACAAAAAACTTTATCAAAAGCATCTTCAGGATCTGCAGATTCATATATATTTGACAAGCCAGAGAAAGAGGTACACAATAATGATAAAGGGAGCAAAATGCTCTCTCCCAAAGTGTCAGCCCCACAGACAAAGGGATCCCTTGAGAAAATGATAGTCACAGAGTCCGATAGCTCCTCAGGTACAGAGGAACAAGAGATCATTGTGAACAAGCAAGTGGTGCTACAGTCTGAGAGTAGACATACGACTTGGCTGGACTCCAACTTTTCTCTTAAGTTCCCACTTCAACATGGAAGGCAGCAGACACTGCTGGAAACCGATATACACAAGCAAACTACAGTGTACCCCAGAATTCAAATACTACCAGGAATACACATGGATGTTACGGTGTTTGATACCATACGAGGGAAAAAAGAGCAGGGACTTCCAGCTCCTGAACAAGAGGAATGTATTCTAGAATCACTGCAGAAGTCTCTTTCTTCCCACTGGGCTTTCCCACTTCAATCTGGAGATCTAGAGGGAAAAAATAAAACAGGCACAAGCACTACCATAAAGCTGGAGCAAAAAACATTAGAAGTGGAGGAAGGGGAGTTGAAAATAGACACAAACATAGTTATCCATCTGGCAGTGGACAGAACAGAAAGGCACAAACACACGACCGTCAAGCTGGGGGAGAACAAGAAACGGGACCCAAGCGATACCGTAAACCTGAACATTCCACCTCTAAACGCAGAGAAATCTCAAACTGACGCTCAGCTGAGAACTCAGATAGCGAGCAGCTGCCCAATCAGGCAAAAACATAAAAAGGATCTTGAAGTCTCTGGTGCAAAACCAAATATTCAGCCACAGAAATTGTTGCAAAAACATGTTCTAGATTCATTTCATGCCTATATTCCTCTTTCTCTCAAATTTAAAGCCTGGAAAGGCAGATTGACAGCAGACCTGAAAAGAGAATCGAGCCCCAAATCTTTAACCATGAAAATCCCAAATCACCCAGTTTCACAGATCCTTAACAACACAGGACGTGGCACGCCAAGCAATAGAAAGAAATTAGAGTACGACTTGAAGAAACCAAAGAAAATAGTTTGGCGGAGTCAAGATGCCTCAGGAATATTTATCAGAAGTCTTTCTATTTCCGCGATGAGTTCATCTCTAACAGAAGAAATAGTGGATTGCGAGACAAACCTAGGAAGAGAAAAGATACTCTGTCTTTCTGAATTCCGGCAGAAATCACCAAACACTCAGGGGAACAGCTCAAGCACTGTAAAAGAAGGGGCCCAGCATTTTACAAACACAGTTCCAGAGGATTCCCAGCCATTTGTGGCGGACGGACAACAAAGGCAAAAAGTCCCCAGTGTCAAAACAGAAGCAAACCTCTGCGGTGAAACAGAAGAAAAGATTTTAATTCCACAAACAAAAGAAGAAAGGGTTGTTCCAGGGCATGACAACTCCAGGATCGTAAAAGAACGTGACTTCCTTAGGACTGAGGAAAAAAAGGCACCCAAACCCATTCTGTCACCCACAGAGCATCCACTCATGTCCGACGATCCGAAGGGCAGTGTGCAAGCCCACACGGAGAGCATACCAAGTCTGAGGACTTCCCGTCCAAGACTAGAAGAACCACAACATGGGACTCAGCTATCCCATACCGTGGAGTGGAGCTCACCTCCTCAACAGGGGGGTCAGAGCAAACCCATCCAGGACACAGACGCACAAAAAGTCCAGCAACAAAAAACTTTTCCAGGAACTGGGCCTATAACATCCCAAGTTAAAAGTAATGAAATAAAAGTAGTGGCAGATAGTACAAGCGCAGAAAGCCTCCTTCCTCTTTTTGAAGCAATTAAAAGTATCTTTGAATCTCAGATAAAAAATATGATCCATGACAATATTCGTGAGGATATACTGAAAAAAGTAAAAGCCCCAGCACCCGATGATTGGAAGGCACCGCCGTGTGCCGGGAGCCCAGCCACAACATCCACGATGACACCTCCCAAAGTGCAGCCAAAACCCATTTTAGGACGTTTTAGTTCCAAAGAAAACAATAAGCTCACTAATCATTTCGAGTCCAAGGTGTTTGAAATAAAACTGAATCTGATACCAGAGATGGCAAAACTGTCCTTCCAAAAGTTCAACTTTTATCTAAAACAGTCTATTCCCAAAGATTACAGTTGGAGGCTATATCCAAGACATAAAAGCACGTGCTTTTTGTCTCTAGAAGGGATTGACGCTATAGAACTGAACTTAAAACACACACACGCCAAGGATTCAGCGCCAGTCAGCTTTACGAAGACATTGATCGTCAGTGTTTCGAGTGACAGCAAAGAGATCATTACAAAGTTAAAGAGTCTTAGGAAGCTAGAGAGTAGAGCGTCTTCAGTGACTTCTACTAAGCAGATGCTGTTGCCTCATATTCTTCAAAACTACTCAGTAGAAGAAGAAAACAAACTGTTCCTACACTTTGCTATGAAAACCCTGGAGATCCAGATGAAAGCCTTTCCCAGAATTGTAAGAGAATCTTACGCAATGGCCAGTCCTCAGAATATAAGGAAACCTTTATCTAAATGTACTCATTCTGGTTTCAAGGTACCAAGACGAAAAAACAGAATTTTGTTACTTTTTGAGGAAAAATCTTTTCATCAAATAGATCTTGATTTACAATACAAATACCTTCGTTTTCTCCTGGGGCTTCCAGTCAGAAGTATATTCCCTAAACCGACTGCACTTCCCAAACATATTCTTAAGTTAAACACAGTAGCAATATGTGAAAGTACAGGAAATCGGGGAGAAAGTGATGGTGGTCCTTGCGTTGACATGGAACTGTTAGAACAGCACATCTCTTTCAAAAAGCAAAGTCTTCATGAAAACTCATCGTTGAGAAAATTCCTGGAGCCAACCCTTGTGTGTGCTTCTGACCCCAATCAACAAGGCTCAGTGAAGAAAGATACTACGGCTCTTTCAGAGTTAAAATCTCCCACAACTCTGGACAAAGATAAACAGTGCCATGTGTGGTTTCAAGAAATAGATACCTGCAAATCTTCTGACGCAAAGACTCAGAAAAGCACTCCCAGTTTAGCTGATTCCCATTCAACTCAGATTTCTGAAGATTTTACCGAGAGTCACACAAATATTGAGAGTTCAGACAACTTGGAGGAATGCTCAGCTCTTGGAGCACATGAGAGTGAAGAATACACATTTTTAAAAGCCAACCCTTATTTAAGTCAGGAATCGCAAAACATTCTATTTAAATTACAGAAAGGCCTTCCTTTGGAAAATCTCTACAAGATGAAAAAAAGCAAAACTAATTGGAAACCACTGTACAGGGAAGATTCAGGTTCCCAATATATCAGAGGCTGTAGAAAACATTCCTCAGTGGTCACACATTCCTATGAACCCCACAAAAGCAGGAAATACAGGTCGTCCTCTAAAACGCCATCTCCTGAGTGGTTGCGCCACCGTCCACTAAATACTGCAGAAGTGCCATCTAGATCATCTTCCATTCCATTCAGTGAAGAGAGGTCTTCATGGACCGTGAGATGCAGAACCAACCATTCTTCAGCTCCTTTAACGGAATCAAATATCAAACTACATCTTACAAAAGGCCAAGGTAAACCTCACAGGCATCTGGAAAGCAAGGAAGGAAAGAAGGCCAACTTTGATTTATTTAGAAAGAACAACATTCTTTGGGACTGTGATTACAGTCATACACAGAATAAAGAGAAAGGCACAAGAAGGAAGAAAGTCCATAATTACGAGGCAGAAAGATCAAATTACTTCCCAAGCAAACCTAGGTTACCATCAAAGCTTCCTCAAGAGGATTTCAACTTTCATTCTGAAAGAAAACAAAACCAGCCATTTTTTTATGCCTGCATACCAGCAGATTCACTGGAGATTATACCCCAAACCATTCGCTGGACTATTCCCCCAAGAACTTTAAGGAAGACAAACTTCAGAGTTCCTCTGGTGGCAAAGATTTCAAGTTCCTTCAATATATGGACTTCATCCAAAAAGTTTTTGGAGTCCCTCTTGGAGTCCTTCAGTTCAGTTCACCCAAATTGATATTAGCATATCTAGATTCATCTGAAGTGGAAAGCTGGTTGCTATTGTGTTATTCTGTGAAAAATAAAATCAGATAAAGTCAAATGGTTTCCTCATGAACTGTTTTCTGAACTGCTGTATTTTCTTTCGCAGTAGATTTGCCCAGTTTTTCTGGGAGGATAGGATGGAAGACCTGATGACTTTGGCCTTGATCCCACCATGCAGTGGGACCTCCTTTTAGTTTAAGCTGCCTCCTCATAATCCACAGGAGAGGACCAGAGATGTAGAAGCCCTCTTTCCATCCTACACGATGACTGAGGGTGAGTCTGAAGAAAGGGAGCCTATAAATAAGATTGGGAGAGGGTGACCAGAAAGTTGGGAGGGCATAGGAACTAAAGGGAGACAGCTTTAAATAGCAGTGAGGGTTCAGCGATGTCAAAGGTCACAAAATACAGGTGTAAGTACTGGTTTTGAGAAATCATATTCCTGTGATGATTTTGTCCCCCTTCTGGACCTCAGCAGCAGAGCGTTGGCCAGCACCTGATCATCATCTGCCATCGATGGGTCACTTGGTCATTTCAGGACCTCACTCTGGAGCACCTGCCACTGTGCAGCAATATCCTCTGGGAGGGGTGGAAAGTCATCGTGCAGCACCACCAGGGGAAGGGAGACTACCTCCCAGTGTACCTGCATGACCTGCCTGCCTATGGCCACCTGCCCATGCCCTTCCCTGCCCTGGGCTTCAGGGCCCCTGGTTCAAGGGTGAAGCGGCCCACCCGCTGGTGCAAGTGACTGATCTGTGTCAAAATACTAATGGAGAAGTGGATGCGAAGTAGATAAGTCAGGTCTGGCTATAGGTTGAAGTTCGAGGACTGGGTGAGGGGTACACAGAGGTCCATCCTATTATCCTGTCTTTTTGTGTGTGTATGTTCAATATTTTCTATACAAAAAAGTATTAACATATTCAATCTGATTATCAAAACC